>JAOEGS010009652.1:75404-91717 GCA_025447755.1 Corythornis vintsioides
TATATATTTAAATTATTTATATTCTAAGACACACAACGGTCATTTCTACAGGTTAATGATTTTTATGTTATTCTGGAATTAACAACTCTTTGGCAGGGCGCTTCAGTGGTGTACTTGAATTTGGAGCAAGGCAGAAGAGAAATGCAACCACACATAGTTAGATCTGCACAGTAAGTTTGAAGAGATGGGTAATTGTTTTCAAGTGCTGATAGGACTGCAGACAGAGCACTCTTTCCTTTTTTTTACCAAAAAATCTTTTAGTAGGGGCTGTAAATCAGCTTTAATCTTCAGAAGGAAGGAGAGCAGTTCCATCCATGTGGATGGATCAGTGGATTGAGCAGAGCAGGTGCTCTGGGAAGTCACTGGGACTGGCAGCTGATGCTGGTGGAGGATGCACCACCCCCAGGATTGCTGATCCCACCTTCTATGTCTCCCAGGTAGTCCTTGGGGGACCCTTGGGACTGCTGCAGGCTGCTTTTGCTGAGCTTGCAAGATCTGACAAGGATCACAGCCCAAGGTGGGAAGTTTGCTGGCGTAAATAATATTAACTGTAACCTGAGTTTCCTGAGTCAGCATTTGGGGTGTGAAGAGCTGCCAGGGAGGAGATTTCTAAATGAGAGGACGGTGCTTTTCAAGGGACCAGCAGATGGGGTTCTCGAAGAGATGGGAAGGGAGAACCCAGCAGAATACAAGTTTCCTCAGGTGATGCTGGAGGAGTCAGAAAATTCAGAGAGGTTTCTATTTCCCACAGTTTCCTGATGTTTGTAGATCTAGTTCTGTGGATTTGGCTCAAAAACAGACTGGGGTCTTGGAGCAGCTGGAGCAGAATTAGGGGGTTTTTACCTTCACGTGCTAAAAATAGTGTGTGTTTACCCCTGGCAGGGCATGGACTCTTAAAAAATCATTGCTGGGAAGGACATCTCTAGGGGCAAAAAGCCTCTTTCCCCAGCCAGGGAGCCCTGCTGGGTGGAGGCTGTGTGCTGAGCACAGGCAGAGCAGCAGGGTTAAATCCCTGCCCCTCCAACTGGGCTGGAATGCAGACACTTCGCTGCCAATTAGTGCCCTTTGCAGTGTTTGGCCTTCTTTGTTGGAAATAATTGCTGTTATCATCGATGTTTTATTGCTTTCATTATGGTTAACATTTAAATATCAATGAAATAGGGTGCTACTAATTCATCTGCACAAGAGCTATCTGCTGGAGTTAGCCCTGAAATGTGTGTGTAAGGAGTAGATTAATTCAGCACTCGCTCAAGATTCTTAGAAGGAGGGTTATATATTTGTTGGTGAATTATGGGGAACCTTGGCTTATGAGGGGCAAAACCTGAGCCATTCTCATCTGCTAGTTTGTGTGATTGGAATAATGCTTTGTCTGTTAAATAGAAATATTTTAAGAAATCTAAAAACACTTTAGAACCACCAGACAGTAAAGGCTGACCTTTCCACATGCAGATGAAGAACCACATGCAGTGGTGCAGCTTAAAATTCCATTTGAGAGCCCTGTTTCAACTTCCAAATACAGCTAAATATGGTTACTGAGGGCTGGGGGTGTGCATGGGTAGATATCTATACATCTGTATATCCACCCTCCCCAGAGGCTTTGTTTACTGTCAGAAATGGTCTTCACACTTCTTTTGGCCGTCCATGGATGCCTTTGGACTGCACCACAGCCTGAGGAAGGTAATTTTTCTCAGTGAGAGTGCCAGAGCCTGGAACTGGCTGCCCAGGGGAGTTGTGGAGCTTGTGGTGGTGGGTGGTGGTCGGGGTTTGCTGGCACATTTCCCTCTGATCTTCCCAGGATTCACTCTTCATCTTGCCACTAAAGACCTGTCATTTCACAAAGCCATTGATTCCAGCACTCAGCTCTATGTTTCCCGTTCAGTTTTTGGCAGCATGGAGTTTTCCAGAGGATCTGGAATGAATATTCCATAGGAAGCCAGAGTGCACTAAGGCCAACAGCTCTTAGCAGCCTGGCGTGTGAACATGTGTGACTTGACTGACACAGATCTCTGGCCAGAGAACTCTGCTGTAGTGAGCTGCTCTGTGACCTGCTGCCTTCCCCAGTGTGGCACCAGCAAAGCAGCCTGAGTTAGGGCATCATCTCATTTAGCTTTAGCTTGCTGGTGTTCCTGATGAGGGGTTTGCCATGGGATTTCTAGGCAGAGTGGTGAAAATGGTTCTCAATTAGGAGATGACCAAGGCATCTTCTGTACAACTCTTTCAAGAGCCCTGGAGATGGAAGAGATCCAAGAGATTGAAACTGTTAGCAGTTGCAAGCACATGCCAATGATCAGGACTCTGTGAGGAATACCTTTGAATATTTTAATAGTAATTGTGGTGTGAGCCAACTCTTTGGCTATTTCTCATCTTGTGATCAACTTCTGGCCTACGTAAATACCTAACATTGGAACAGCTGACTAGTTCAGGAGAGGGCAAAGTGCCTTTAGGTGGCTTCAGGAGGTACTTTCTTCCACACGTCCATAGGTGCACAAAAGCACTGTCTTCTGCCAGGGCACTGCTGTGGAGCACCCCTTGGAGAAAGCAGAGGCTGCCCATGCCCTGGTGCTGTGGACACCACACGTTTCAAAGAGGCAGCTGCAGCCAGCAGCAGGACTGGCCACACCAGGACATGGAGTCATCACCAGCCCCATCAATTCTCCTGACAAACTGGGCTGCTGTATTAGCAGACTTGATGCCCTTGGAGCATGGCAGTTATGCCCTGTTGGAGCACCTTCCATTTCCTGGGCATTTCTGGTAAACTCTACAGCTTCTCATTTGCTAGAGAGTCATTGATAGAATTGTCAGGGAGCAGCACACTCAGCTGATGCTAGGCAAGTCAGTTAAGAAGCACTAAGGGGGTCCCCAGCAGCACTGAGATCATGTTCTCTTTAAGCCCTGCTTTGACAGAGCAGCAGCAACCCCCCCATGCCTGCCTCAGGACATGTTTTATTACAGCACATTCCACCACCAATGTATTTTTTCCACAAGGAAGCCAAAGAAGGGGTACCCATCCACCCACCCATCCACCCATCCATCCATCCACCCATCCATCCATCCCCATGTTTTCAGAAGGCCACTGGAGCTGTCTGCCTGTGTTAGCCTGCTGTGTGAACAAGCCTGGGAGAGTCAGCAGCAAACTTTCTTGTGCCAGAGTGAGCTGTTCAAGCACAAAGCTTTCATCCTGCAGAGAGCTTGCACCAGGTTTGCAAGCAAAGCAGCAGCTTCACCAAAAACTCTGCATCTCTCCCAGTACTCCATAAAAACTGGGGTCCTGGAGCCCTTGGCACTCAGGCATGGTAAAGAGTAACCTTCTATAAGCAGGGCAACCCCCCTTTGCCCTGTCAGTATCTGGCACGGTGTGTCACAAACCACTTGTGTGTCTTGCTGCTCACAGCCTGGCACGTTTACTACCAAGGGTTTTATCAGCTTGTCTCAAAATAGCCTGTTGGTGACCAAAAAAAAATGTAAATAACTGATCAATCTCTTATTCTTCTTTCTCTCCTAACAGCACTCTCAACAACAACAACATCACCCGCATTCCTGTTACCAGCTTCAATCACATGCCAAAGATCAGGACTCTGTAAGTAATATCTTGGAATATTTGCACCATGAGGGTGGTGTGAGCCAGCTCTTTGGGTGGGGCTCATCTTCTGAGCATCTTGTGCTGGTCTCTTCCCAGTATCAGCAATTCCCTCAACTCTCTGGAGGAAGATGGACCCTGGGAGGTCCATGGTGGGCAGGGCAGGGCTTTGCAACTGGGCTTGTCCCTCAGTGGGGCAGCCTCAGGGCCCTCTGTGGGGACTGGGACAGCTGAGGCCAAGCTGGGGGGTCAACCTGCAGCTGGGGACCAGCCCAAAGGGGAGCCAAGGCCAGGCAGGGTGGTCTGGGGCTGAGAGCCCCAGGCTGGGCTGTGTAGGGGTCTGGAGCAGGGCAGGGCTGGGGAAGCCTTGGGAGCCCCTGCCAAGGCCAGGCAGGGCTGGGAAGGCAGCTGGTACCCTTGGCACCCTGACACTGGGTTTGCCAAGTTTACTTAGAGTTAAGCAAGATTCAGTTTTATCAAGATCTTGAATTTACCCAGAAATGAAACTTGCCTTCTTCTTGCCACCAGAAAATCCATCGTGTGAAATATTTTTTCCAAGCTTAGAACATCATGAAACATTGTGAAAAGTGCTCAGATGGATCAAGTTAATGTTGTTCATGCCCTCCCTTTAAATCCCATTTCACAGATATTCACAGATTCACAGACATTAGAGGTTGGGAGGGACCTAGAAGATTTCTTCTTTCCAAATTCAGAATCCTAATTTCTGGGGAAAAAAAATAAAAATAAAAGAATTTAAGAATGAAAAAAGCTTTTATTCCAGAGATTTTCTGAAACAAAATGTCACTGATTCTGATGCATTTTTAATAAAAGCTTTTCTTACATCAAATTCATTTTTCTCCAGCTGGACCATTCCAGTGGAGAAGCTCTGATCCATGTTAATAGACCAAAATAAAGAGACTGTGGAATTAGACTCTAAGTATTTGTCTAATTTATCCATAGCCTACCAAAACCATTTGCTTTCCATTCCTTTAGGGAACACACAACTTCAGGTAAAGTCATGTTTGAACATTTCTCATTTTATTCTTCCAAAATCTCCTAGTTGGCCAAGATTTATTTTATAAAGGCAAAGAAAGAGTAGCTAGTCTGAATATTTTTGATGGCTCTGAAAAAATGAAATCCTTTAAGGATGCTACATGTATGTAGAATCATATTAAAGAAGTTCACAGAGCTGGAAAAAAAATTAGCTTTTATTCATTTAGAGAGCAGTCGAAGATAACCTGATTTTAAATTTACTTTCTTCATTAAATATTAACATTCCTAGTTTTTAATATAAGTAATTAAATGGAAATGGGATGTTTGTCTTTTAGAAGAGACTGGATGAAGAAGATAAAGGTGTAGGGTTAAGGTTCCTGGAGTTTTTGCTTTTTCTCATTCAATCAATGTGGTCCAGAAAATTTGCCTGGCTACTTCAGCTGAGGCAGTTTATTCTGCTAGCAGAGCTCAGGGCCTTCTGCCATTCTCCTTTCAGTTTCATTTCAGAGATGGCTTTGTCTGTAGCTCCCTGGAGACTCACACTGACTAATCCCCCTCTGCTGTAATTGGGGGGGGGGGGGAAGGGTAAAAAAAAAGGAAGGAAGTAATAAATAGGATTTACAAAGGGAAGCTTTTCTATTGGATTCTGAGAGCCACATTTTCTAGAACATGAACACTGACCCGTTCTAAAAGGATTTGCTGGAAATTTAATTTAGGGTCTGTGGCTAAAAAGGCAGCTCTGCAAACTTGCATTCATATTCACTCACCCTGTGTTCACTGCAAGTGCTGCCATCAATAGCAAGTGGCATTTCCAGTCTCCCAGGACTGCCAGAACTGGGCAGGACTCTTCTTAGCAGTTCCATACTGGAATTTTTGAAACCCTTCCTATGCAGAATACAGTGAAATGGTTGAGTTTCCTCTTTCCTTTTATCTGGTTCAACAGAGGCAGAAAAGAAATCAAAAGAGCAATTAATGTCAGATAAATACAAGAGTCAAATAGTAGTTGTATTTTGGTTTTGCTGCTCCTTTATATTGAAATTCCTTTTTCTATCCCTCAGTCATCGTAGCAGTTTTCACCATTAATACTTCATGAATCATAATTATTAACAAAACTACTTTGCATAGCTACCTATTACTCAATATTTTCTGAATATCTTCTATGCAGAATTCAGACTGTTTTGATTTAACCCAGTTTTGAGTAAAGGGATAGTAATATCCCAACAACTGACATACACCTGAGCTTATGGAAAACTGATCTGGTTTTGTTCAGCTATGAAAAAAAAAAGTGTGTGAAGATATTCTTTGTAGGGGAAATATTAATATTCTAATTTCCACTATTCTATATTCTAATAATCCACTATTTATTTTCTTGGTTGTTGATGTAAATTCCATCCAAATGGACCAGGGATAATTACAGTGTTGTGACTCTGCTGCTTTCATAATTATCATCAGTTTGTAGACCTTCTCAAATAGCTTCACTCTTAGATGTGCCTTTTTGGGATGGGCTTGTAGGGAATCCCTGGATGTTAGGAAGGCAGAAACAAGCCCTTTTCCCACCCAGCAGAAGCCCAGTGGTGTGTGGATGGTGTTTTCCTCTCTTTTACACACTCCTCAGATCTATTTGCACAATGTTTGGGCTGCTTGTGACTCAGCTGTGATAGTTCTCTGGATAAATAGCTTTTTCTTCATGCCTTTCAAAACAATCTGCTCATTTAAGAACAGAGAAAGAAAAATAAAGAGCATATTCAACTTCAATATGACCTCTCAAGGGAAAGAGGAAAAAAAAAGTAAGATTTGAAGCACTTGAAGAATTCTTGAGAAAAAATCAGCTCCACTGTGCTAACCTTTTATATTTAACTGTCTTTTGTGTTCCTGAGTTTCATTGATCTTTTTAGCCTTGATTGGAGGTGGCAGGAATTAGTTGTTATTGATCTGCTTACCTTTGCTTAAAACAGCTTTATTTCTGTTAAAGCGTGTCCTCCATACCTATGTGCTTAATGGTGAGTGGCCTGTTGCCTCAGCACGTGTGAGAGGCTGCTGAGATAGGTCATTGCATCATTCATTTTCATTTTTTGCATTTCAGGGTACACTGAAAATGCACCACCTCAGTGCCACGCTTTCAGTGGTCACAGGGAATGGGTGTACCCTCTGCTTTTGAAGGACTGTGGAAAGCCTCTTTCACAATATGGCTGTATTCATTAAGATAATTAGCAAAAATATATTCTAAGAGGATGTCTTGTGAAGCTTGATGGGCTTTCTGAACAGTCTCCTGGGGTGGTTTGAGCTCGGCTGGGTGCCAGGTGCCCACCAAGATGCTCTGTCACTTCCCCCCCTCCTCTCAGCTGGACCAGGGGGAAGAAAATGAGATGAAACTCGTGTGCTAAGACAAAGGCAGTTTAATGGAAAGCAAAGCAAGGCAGCACACAGAAGCAAAAGAAAACAAGGATCTCTTCCTCCCCTCAGTAGGTGCTGTCTGGCCCTTTTCAGGCCAGATTGCTGACTTCACATGGTTTGGAATAGCCCTTTGCTCAGTTTGGGTCAGCTGTCCCAGTCGTGACCCCTCCCAAGAACTTCTCTACCCCATCCCACTGCAGGGGGAATGTGAAAATAACCCCAGCCCTGCTGCAGTGTGAGTCCCATTTAGGGGCAGCCACAACATGGGGGTGTTAGCAACACCTCTCCAGCTCCCAGTGCAAAGGAGGGCTGCTGTGGGGAAAGTCAACCCCAGCTCAGGCAGACCCAGAGCATCTGCTCTCCAAAGCAAACTAGAGCATCTGCACAAAGAACTGGGACAAACAAAGCCAGGGGTCTGCTGAGGCAGGTGAGCTGGCAAACAGGAGACTTTGCCCAGCTTTCCAGTAGGGCAACCCAGGAAGCAACTGTCTGAATTTAGTGAGGAAATAAACCCCCAACTCTTAGAACTGGAAAGCTGCCCCTTTTTGTGAACCTGGGGGTTTATTGCACCTGCCTGTCTAGGTCCACAGGGATGCAGGACATGGCATGGGATGAGCCTTGGTTCCTCAAGGAAGACAGCTCTGAGTACATTGTTGACTGCTGTGGTGGCAAGGGATAGTGCTTGGAGGGTTTAAATGAAGTGCTTGCTCTCTAAATCAAAACAGAGTCTTAGGATGATTTCTGGGTAGGTGATATTTATTCTCTTTTGTTTGGAAATGTATTTATTCTTTCAGTCAACAAAAAGTATTTCAGGCAGATTAATGGTTCATCATAATAAAACTTCACTAGAAATCTAATTTACTGCAGTGTCAATTACATAGCTTCATAATCCCCAAACACAAGGTCTTCTAGCCATCCTCCTTAAAATGATTACATTCTACAGTGCTCCCAGGAGACCAGCATCTTCCATCTCTCCAGGATAAGCTCTCAGTTCCAGATTTGTGGCCTTTCTTACTGAGACTGCCCACCCCAGACATACAAATCTGGGGACTGTCAGCCCGGGCGCCACTGCTGCTGTGCCACGTGAAGATCTCCCAGATAGACAGTTTATTTCTTCTTCTTATGGATGGACAAAGCTAAATCATGTGCACGTCAGTCGTGTGGGGGTTTAAAATGGGATGTCTGTAATATTAGTGAGTAATACTTTGCTTAACCACTTTTTACAGTGTTTTCAATCTGTTTTGTCATTTCAACTTCAGCGTAACACTGCAAACGTATGATGCATGGCAAGGAATGAAATCATTAATGTCCTGCCTGGGTTTTTTGGTTTGACCTCAAGTTTGATATCTATTAAATTTACCAGACTCCTGACTGAATGCCTCACTGTTTTGCAGGCTTCCACCCCCCACGATGTGATAATGCTCCTGCAAGTCCCTAGTGCCAGGCAACACCAAGCTGGCTGGGAAGGGAGCTGTGTGGCTAGATCTTCCATTCCAAAGAGCAGTCCCAGCCTTGCTGTGTGGCATTGACCCTGATGTGGTCCCCTTCTTTGTCAGGGGTTGAAAATCCCTCCGTAGAACCTGCAGACTTGGTGTTAAATTGGAACAGTAAAACCAGCATTGATGGATTTTACAGGCAATGCAAGAACATAGGAAGTATTGATAGCCTCTGGTATGTGGGATTTCTCTCCAAGGGAAGAATCACATATCAGCCTGTGTTTCAGCCTGTTTATACAAGCCATCCTTTGAATTCACTCAGAAATATCACATTCATGCAGTTATTTCTGAGACAAAATTCCAGGCACATTGATTACTTGGCAGACTCTTCAATTCTGCATGTTCTTTTCTCTTGAATGGCCACTTCATGATTAGCTACCCCTAGTGGGTAGTTAAAATTTAACTTCATTCTTCCCAGACATTGTAAATAACAGCAGTCACTTCTGTGACATCTGTACATTACATGGCAATGCAGACAGTCAAGACTTGAAGGATGGAGCCAGGCTCTTCTCAGTGGTGCCCATGACAGGACAAGGGGCAGTGGGTGGAAGTTTCATGGAAACATGAGGAGGAATTTTTTCCCAGTGAGGGTGACAGACACTGGCACAGGCTACCCAGGGGGATTGTGAAGAATGCCTCTCTGGAGACATTCCAAACCCTCCTGGGCCTGTTCCTGTGTGATATGTTCTGGGTGATCCTGCTCTGGCAGGGGGGTTGGATCTCTCGAGGTCCATTTCAACTCCTGGCACTCTATGGTTCTGTGAAGCCCTGACCCTGCTCCGCAATGATCATGCCTAAGACGTAGCAAAGAGCCAGGCAGGCTTGTACTTGCCTGCTGCACTTGTCTAATGCTGGAATAGCTGCTGACAGCCTGGGGGTTGTTCTGTCTCCTGCAGGAGGCTCCACTCCAACGTCCTGCACTGCGACTGCCACCTGGCCTGGCTGTCCGACTGGCTGCGGCAGCGACGCACCATCGGGCAGTTCACCTTCTGCCTGGCACCCGTCAGCCTGCGTGGCTTCCTCGTGGCCGAGGTGCAGAAGAAGGACTTTGTCTGCTCTGGTAATGATGCCAATTCTTCATTTCTCCCTTGGTTTCTATGGACAGGCACAGGGGGAAGTTGCTCTGTTGGGTTTGAATGCCATTGCTTTCTCTTCAGGTTAGCATCGCCAGCGAGACCCACAGAAGAAATCAGTTCAGGGTGGATAATTTGGTATTTCTCAAGGGAAGAGCTCTAGAGATGATGGGAACACTCTAGGAAGGAAATAGCAAATGCTAATCTGGGTCTGTGGGTAAATGATTTGACTACAGAAGACGAGGAGCAGGTTTTATCCCAGGGAATGAAACGGGATTCTTAGGGACCCAATGCACTTTGCTGTTCTACCCACACTAAAAAAATGAGACTGAGGATACGTGGCCAGCTCACAAACCATGTGTCTGTACATTGGGCCTGTTCAAGTCTCTGGAGCTGCACCTAGAAACACATTTTCTTAAAAGAAGGAAAAGAAGAGAGAGAAGGGGGAAAATATAAAAATGGGAACAATAAATCTCTAGATTTGAGTGAAGGTTGGGAGAAGAGAGACATGGCAATGTGTGTGCTGTGGGGGAAAAGAAATCTGGAAGAGAGCAGACACAAGTTTGGGGTAGTTTTGCAGGTGTAATGGTAACACAGAGAGCTTGTTATGAAGCTGATGGGAGTGCTCATCTTGATAGACTGTTGAGTCTTGTTGTGTCCTCCAACTCTCACAGCCTGTGAGTGCTAAAGCTTTATCCTCTTGGGACATGGGTTGACTGCTGGAAATACAGTACAAGTGCAAAGTGCTCGTGCTAGAAATGGTTTCAGGTTTCTTTAGTTTCATTTCCATGTGACAAAGAAAGAGAGAAACAGTTATACTTGGAGAAGAAGGGTTTGATGCCCTTAACTGTGTTGTGGATAGTAAATGAATGCCCAGCCTTGGAGGTTGCAGGAAGAGTTATGGGCACATGAAAAAGTGAAGGTGTGCACCAGTTATTTTTGAGAGATGATTTTCAAGAGTGCTGAGCAGCTCCTACACAGTTGTGCAGATTTGATGGTGTCCAGAATATCTGATAAATGACTTCAAAAGTTGAACTACAAGAAAATTTTTAGCCATCTAACAGTCTTGGGAGAGGAAGGATAAAAGAAATGGATAAATGAATTAAGCTATTATTAGAATCTAATTTTACCAAAGAGGTAACCACAGCATTTTTTTTTCTTATGAAATGAAGTTCCAGATGGGGCTTGAGTTCAGCTATTTGGAATGATGATATAGTGAAGTGAAGGAAAAAGAGTTGTTTAAATCAGGAAAAGAGATAATAATTGTTGAATGAGAAATGTAGCGTAGACAGAACTCATCTAAATGGAGTTTTCTCTGCAGACTGTGGCTTCCAAAAGAGAGAGGATTTTTAACAGTTTCTTCTTGGATGAAGAGCTCTCAAGATTAGCTTGCTTTTTTGAAACCATAAATGAATAAAAACCAAAGGGAATAAGCTTCCAGTTGGACAGTAACAACTGTATCCCTTAATGCTCATTTGGGAAATTATTTCATTTCAGTGTATTTCTGCTGAAGAAGAAATGCATTAGAAGTGTTTGCTTTAGTGGAGGATTTAGCAGAGAGCTCAGCTTAGCACGTGCTAGTTTGACAAAAACCTACATGGACAGGTATTTTAAAGAGGATATAAATCTTTCCTGCTCCTTATTACAGGTCTTACTGCTGATTTTACAGCGTAGTTTGTTTGTCTTTGACTATGAAGTCAAACTATGACAGGAGGTGAGTGGTGAACTGAACTTGTCCCTTTACCAAGGAATGGTATACAACAGCAGCCTACATGAATCACTCTAACTAGCTGTAAGCTGGCAGTGAAAGTTGCTTTTGCATCATAGTTATGAAGAGCTGAAATACAATGTAATGAAGCACTCTGTTTAAGTACAGGCTCAGCGTTTCAATCACTTCTGGTTTTGTGGCAGTGGGAATATCACCACAGCAAATGAAAACAGCTTTTCCTCTCTTCCACTCTCTTTGTCAGAGTTTGAACCTTGCACGTTGTGCTGTTGCAGGCTTCAAAGAAGAAACAGTAGAACCAAAGAATTTGGGGAAAGGAGAAAAAAACCTTTAAAAAAACAGACTTAGGATTATTCTTTGCACCCTGTGCAAAAAATATTTTATAGTTTTATAACAAACATTCCTTGGAAAACAAATTTTGAATGCTGGTGTAAGTTGGAAAAGCAAAAGTGAAACACTGATAGAGAAGTGCCATGGGGATGCAAATTCCTGGATTCCTCTGGACTCTGTGCTACTAGTCCTGTGCAGTGATGTTTATAAGCATTAGGTTCAAAGTCTCTCAAGATAATGTTGCTGAAGTCAGGGTTATGTGCAGCTATATCAGTGTGAACAGAGTCATACTGGTGTAAACTGAAAGTCAGTCTTGCAGAAATGTTGTTCAGCTTGTGCACATTAATTACAAAGACACTAATTCAAGCACCATTTGTAGGCAAAGTGAGAGCAGCAGAAAAGCTGGCCTGGGTTTGCCTTGTTCATGCCTGTGAGCATTTGGCTCAGCTGTAGGTAAATGTGTGGGATTAAACTGGGTGCAGTTGCCTGGGCAGAGCTTTGCAAATGTCTCATTGGATTTATGTTCCTGGGGAGGCAAGGGAAAGGTCTCAACTGGGCATGGTTGGGACTAGATGTGCCTCACCATCAGGGGAGGGTGCTGAGTACTGCTGGCAGTCCTGTCACCTACCAGAGCCTTCTGGCTGGCTTCTTCAGCAAGCTGGCCCCTCCTTGGGAGAGTCTCTCCTCCAGAGCAGCCTTCCCGGGCCGTTGCCTTCGACCATCTGTTCCCAAAGAAACCTCCAAGCAGACTCTTCCTCCTGCACAGCCACTCTGAGCTCTGGGATGTGCTTGGTGAGGTGGTCTCCTGCAGGACAGTGTGCTACAGAGGGGGACGCTGTGTGGCAGCAGCAGTGAGTGCTCCTGTCCATGTGCTGTGTGTAGAGAGCAGGGAGACACCATCTGTTTCTCCTCCCTGTCCACCTCACCTTCCAGTTCACTGCCCTGCTGCCATGACAAGAGGCATCAGGACACTAAGGAAAGACTTGATGACAGTCGAAGCCCCCCCTGCACTCTGCTCCTTAGGAACTGTTTAGTTTCATGTTTCCTTAGCTGGCAGAGAAGCATCTGGGGGTGCTGGCTTATGCTCAGTACCTCGTAGAGCCTTCCAGTCTTTGCTTGGATCAAACCCAGCTTCTCTCCCATGCTCAGATGCTTCACTGTTGAACTGGCTTCTCTGTCTCTCTCAAACACACTCTCTCTCTGCCTATTTTTCTGTCTCTTGTCCTCCCCTGACCTCCTCAGGCTAGTAATTTTATTTCATTTTCCTCTCATACAAATTTTATTATGGCTCTTTGATTTTTCTTCTACCCGCTCTTTACTTATTGAAGTTGAAATTAATCTACATATTGATCAGTTATGTCAAGTCATAACGTGTGTTCTCACCTGTGTTAGTGTGGCTGGAAAGCTTTACAAATTGGAAGGAAGGGGATTTTTCTCTTGTGCTGTTGCTGCCAGTTCTGAGGCAGTAACTTCAGGACTTGGTGCTTTTCCTCGTGTAAGAAGCACCAGACTCTAAAATCTTGACATTAACTTGGAGCTGTTTTGTCCTGTATACAAAATCTAGCAAAGTTTAAGGGTAAAATATGTTAAGTACTTTTCCAAGACAGTTTAATATTGAAACAAGCATTGTGGAGAAGGAAGTTGGATCCATGCATCATTCTCTTTTTCATTAGGAACCATTTTCTCTCATTCTTAATGCTTAGCTCCCTTGTGGAGGATCTATAAGAGCCTGAAGAAAATCAAGCTCCATGATTTGGATCAAATAAGTAAAAATTCTGACTTTGATGCAAGAGAGAAATGATTACTAGGGCCACGTGTTTAGTGAATTCTGGGTAAATAAACTGATGCTGACTTGAAGAAAATGGTGCCTTGATCCAAATCTCAGTTGAAGGTCTAGAGTAGCTGATTCATATGGTGAGAAGAGGAAAATTCAGACTGGAAGCTCTAACAAGGAAGCAGATTTATTTGTTTTAAGAGATTTTCCTCTATTTTGGAGGTGCTGCCAGCAGGGAATGTTGGTGCTCCCTGGAAACTAAAGAGGGGGGAGGACTAATTCTGATAGAATTTTTTATGTCCTGTCATCATTTGGTACCACAAACATTGACATCTAGTCTAAAGAAACATTTCATTGCAGTGTGTTTGTTGCATCCTCAACTGAAATCCTGTGGATTTGGAGAGATACTAATGGCTATTTATCAGTTAGTTTTCTCCTTCCATTATATTTCTTCTTAGAAATTTAATTTTACTCTAGCACTAGCAGTTGTTGTTCATGCTGTAAGAATTTACTTCTTGAATTGCTTTGTAAGATGCCATATATAGTGTTTTTCCTTATTCAAGGGACCATCTTGCAAAGCTGAGGGATAAGTATATATTTATGAAGGTGCTTAATATTTCTTTGAGGACCTAAGCTGAAAATTGTCTTTAAATTAGAGAAAAAATTAGTTTTACTGTCCTAAAACGATCTCTTACCTTTTCAGTATGATTACCTTTTTTCTGAAATTCTCTTTTCCCCAAAGCAGTGTATGTAGCTATTTAATGCTTATTTAATGAGGGCAGGTTGGAGTATAATTATTCAGCCCCTGAGCTTTTGAACTGTTGCTGTAAGAATAATACAGTGATTAGTTTTCATATGAATGTCCAAAACCAGTGGCTTGTTTTATTCCTAGGAAGTTGGCATTGTTTTGATATTTGATGACAGTGCAACAGGGTGGTCTGTCCTGCCCCAGATCCGTGGGGCAGCCTCCTTCTGAGCTAGCCACTGGTGTTAAATGCAGAGGAAAAGTGTAGAGCTGCTTATAAAACGACTGCAGAATTCCATCAGTGAATAGGTGGCAAATACCAAGTTCCAAACATCATCAGGGTCACTTGACTTAGCAGTTTATTGGCAGTGGAGTTTGGCAGTGTTGCCAAGTGGGTGGGTTGACCGTGGCCACCTCCCAAATGCCTCCCCAGCTGCTCTCACTGCCACACAAGAGCTGCTCCAGCACCTCCTCCCCCTCCTCCCTCTGACTTTGCTGCTCTCCAGGCTGTTTCTTGGTCCTTTCTCCTGGCCCCGTGTTGCCCTTTCTCAGGAGGCAGTGCCAGCTGCACTGCTGGGCTCAGCTACCTCCTGCAGAGGCAGCTGCAGCACCTGGGCACTGACATCCAGAACCAAAACCCCAGTCATCTCCTGGCTCATTGAATTCATCACCTGAAATTGCAGGCAAACGTGTTGAGGTCAGAAGATCAGTGAGGATTTTATTCTGTAAATTCCACGTGCCATAAAAAGCTTGAATGTAGCAGAGGTCTCTTGAAGATCCAGGGCAGCAACCTCTGCCTGTCCCAGGAGGGAGGTGGGAAGGGTCACTGCTGCCATGGGTTCCTTAGTGTGCCTGAATACCAGGCTGGACCACCCTCAGGTGTCATTAACAGCAGAAGTGACACGTTTTACCCCACATCTTCTGAAGGGCAGTGTCATTCTGTAAGGCTTCTGAAGGACCTGAATCCCATCCTCCTCCTCCTCCTCTTGCCAAAGAGACCAGCTCTAGTGCAGAGGTGGGGAGAGTCCTGTGCTAGCCGTGGTGGGATGCAGGGAGGGCAGAAGCAAAACCAAACATGCAGTCCAAATCAAACTCCTCTTCCCCACCAAACACCTGCAGATCAAACCCCAGGGACTCAGAGCATAGTCTAGGAAACTATTCCTGTCCCTTCCTTCACTTCCCCAAATGTCAGGTGGAACAGCTCAGGGTGTTTGATGGCCAGGCTGTTTAGAAGGCTGTGCTCCCTTCATAGGCTTACAGTTGTTGATGACTGTGATCAATCATTTCACCTTGTACAGGTGCTCTCCCTTCCTTAAGTAATTTGTCTTCCTCTTCATTTTTTATGCTTGAATATATTTATAAGCTCACTGTATCATTTCTGGGCCTGTTTCTAAATGTCACTTCACATGCCCCTTCCAGATGGCCCATAGAAATGGTGGAATTGGCTTTATTGAGATTTAAAGCATGAAGCCCTGAGTCCTTCCAAGTGCATAGAAGCCATTTGAACTGGAGAAGCACTGCATCTTCCAAGACTTTCTAGGAGCATTATTTTATTAGTCTTTAGCCTGTTTTGGAACAGCAAATAGCTTACAAATCAAATACACACTAACAACCTTTCTCGTGGTGCAGCAGTCCAAAGTTAAGTTCTGGCTCCTTTTAGGAGAAAATGCCTCTGATGACAAGTCTGGAGAAGGACACTCAGAGAAAGTGTGAGAGGGCACAGGAGGCATTCAGACAGTCCCTCCCATTGAAAACTTAGATGGAATAAATTTCCCCAACTTTGTTAGAATTTTGAAAGGACTTAATTTGTTTCACAGATTCTGTTTTATGAATCCTTTGGAAGAACAATTCTGTGTATTAAAACAGAGTTGTTGTAGGTGACACTGCTTCTTTGTTCTACTTTTGCTTAGAACTATTCCACACAGTTTTGGCACTGTTTTGTTAATTAAATAATTGCACTACTAGTGCTTTTAGGAGAAGACAGTGTGAATGTCTGGTTTTCAGTAGTACTTTACTGATGTAAGTTGAAACATGCCAAGTAGGTTTTTGTAGGATAAAGTAGGATTTGTTCATTACACCAGACTTTCTTTCACTGCAATTGGCTATTTCCTTTTTTTCTTCCTCAATATTTGCTTGTAAACCAAGTGATGTTGACTTTGCCTGCAGAACAGTTGTCCTGATGGTATTAACATCATCAATCCAGTG
>JAOEGS010009657.1:0-32681 GCA_025447755.1 Corythornis vintsioides
AGAGAGAAAGAGAGAGAGAGAGAAAGAGAGAGAGAGAGAAAGAGAGAGAGAGAGAAAGAGAGAGAGAGAGAAAGAGAAACTAAACAGCCTCTGAGCCTCTGTTCTTTAGTGCTATTCAGCAGGTACACATCCTTTTGCCAGCAGTGTTTCTGTGTACAGTCTTGGCTGATTTTTGTATTTGACTATAATGCTAGTGCAGCATGCTTTGAACACCCTAAAAAAAAAAAAAAAAAAAAAAAGAAAAAGAAATCAGTCTTGTCTGCTGAGCTTTCACCCCTCCAACCTGTCTCTCAATTGAAAAAGAGCTTAAACAGGAACCAGACGTTCTCTCTGCAGGCACTTCTTCTACACAGACACGAGCACCTAAGGAATTCTGCAATACAAAACATGGATGCTGAATGAATCTGAATGAATCTATACATGGTAAGGATTTGACAGCTACTGAAACACAGACACTTCAGAATTGCTTTCCACTCAGGCCCATTCAGGTACCAGAAATCAGCTTGAGACCACAGAAGCCCAGTTTACAATGCCTCCAGTATGTGAGGAAATAGCAGATGGCTCTGTAACTTCAAGCCATTATGGAAACAATGCTGCTGTTCTTCACCAAATCAAATCAGCACAACACAATAGATCACAACAACTTTGTCAAAGTACTGACACCTCATAACAAGCAAAATCAAACCCACCAAAACTCCACTAAAGTGTCTCCATGTGCTATTAACTTGCCAATGTGCTATTCTTACTTATTCCTCTCTCCATAGTGACCAACTCTTAACTTATGTTTGGTAGAAGATAAAGATGGAATGACATTCAATCCACCTTTACTCTATGCAACCACACTCCTACTCTTGAAATCTTGTCCCCCCTCATTTCAGACATCCCTCTCTTCTTTGGCTTTCCTCCTCAGTAATTACTCAAACTTGTCTTTCAGGTCGTCTTCCTTATTCCTCTCAAATCAAGCTCTCAGAGGAAGGGCTATAACATGTTTGGCCTTCTCTTTTCTCATTCCTGTTCCATGGCAACTATCCAAACCACAAACACAGTTATCTTCTCTATGTTGATAATTTCCTATGTATCAAGCTCTTTCTCCAATGTACTACTTCTCTGCACACATTTTCACACCTGTTTGTTTGTATCTATGCAGCAACATCACCTCCTCCAAATTCAAGTACTTCTCACCACAGTGTTTTGTGACAAACTCTGGCAATCTGAGCATCCTGCTCAGGTTATAGACCAATGACAAACACTCAAGTCTTCAAAGCCTTCTTGTGCCTACATCATTACATGCAATAGCTACATCACCTTTTTCTTCAGTCTCTCTTTAAAACATGTTCTACTTAGTCCATTTCTCTGTCTCTAAAAACCTCTTGAGCCTTTTGTTAAGTCTTCTGATTCAGGTCACTGTACAGTCACACAAACAGTGCTGCTGGCACAACTTAAGGTGAGATGTGGGAGCAGAGATTACCAGAAGCTACATAAGCAGCCTGCTAATGTATGAGAAACCAGAGGTTATCCATCTCCCTTTCATTCCATCCTTGTCTGGTATCTTCGTTCTCATTCTAGAACTACTTTCTATCTCATACTTTGTAAAACTCTAGAGCCAGGGTTTTGTATTATTTGTACAGTACTTGGAACAGAAATCTTTACAGCAATAATTTAGAACTCTTTGCATTGAATGCTATCACAGACAAGATCTGTACAGGAATTTACTCATTAACAGGATAACTTTAAGGTTTCTCAGATCTTACCAGTTTAATTTGTGCTCTGTCGCTGGACTTTTGGTCCAACGCTCTGAGTTTCCTCTTCTGGACTGGGGCGTTTCCCTGTACTAATGCCAGTACCAAGGGTTGTTCTTCCTGATAATTTAAAACCAGTATTTACATTAAGACTCCATCATACCTTTATATATTCAGGAAAAGCGTTTTGGTTTTTTTTGTTGTTGTTGTTGTTCATTAAATTACCTGCTTGCAATAAGTGTGATTGCTGATTGTCTCCATGAGCATAGTGTAAGATACTACTTGCTTGACAGTAACCTGTTCAGATACAGTAGATATTTATTAAATAGAGCTGCAAGCAAGTGTACAATTAGATTGTTCATAACAACAAAAAGGATTTATTTTCTATCAAAGAAAAATCCTGCCAGAAACCATCCTGAATGTAGAAGAGTTCTTATGAAATGTAAAAAAAAGTACCTCATGGTAGTTTACAGCACTTAGATATATATGCACAGTGAACAATACTAAGTGCATACATATTTATGCATTATATTTACAACAAGCAAACTGTTTATACACACAAACATTTAATTCTAAATTGTAATGTTAACATTTGTTTGGCCAAGTCTCCATCCTTTTCATTCTTCTGTTATAGCAATACTAGCAGATCCTTAGCATAACTAACCTGTGAAAAAAAATAAAAATGCAAGTAACTTAAAGAAAGATGCAAACTATTTTCTGGTTCACATAAACTATGCAACAACCTTGACACTGAGTGTTCTGCATGAATAGTGCAAATTAACAAAAACAGGTGCAAGGTTTCTTATTCTGAACAGTTGTGGTGGTTCAGTTTTGTTCTGAATGCTTAAACAAAACAGATTTAATGATCAGTAAACACACAACCTCTGTTAAGACTGCAAAGAAACAGTTGTGCTAAATTTGACTGCAACTTTTACCTATCACAAACCAGAGCTCATGTTTCTGTATAGTTAAAGTAATTGCCTCCATGATATGAGAATATCCACACAAAACTGCAGACATTTATTATACATGGGAAGAGTGATACTGAAATCAGGAAAAAGACAACATGCAAATTTTGCTAACAAATACACAAAGTAAACTTTTCCTTCAGTATCTTTAATTTAAAGTAACCTAGGATAATGTTAATTCTTTTCTGTTTAGTCACACTTGTGATCCCTCCTACTCAAAATATTCCAATACTATTCTAGATAACCATTTCAGAGATAAAAGTGACAAGACAAGCAAGTTCACTTTAAGAAAAAAAAGTTTTATGTTTAAACAACAGAAACAAGACCAGTTCAAGTTGTAGACAACAGCTATCACCAAGAATCTATCCATGTTATTTTGATGTTTTGTCTGTTTTTCCATAGTTGCAAGGATTTGGAGATCCTCTACAGATAGGCACTGCCCTAATACCTTGCTGCTGAACTCCACTTGCTCCTGTATGAGAGTCTCCCAGGGCACATGGCTGAACAACTGAATGACCATCACCAGTTCCCAGCTGAGCTCCTGGGGAGGCAGGAAAGAGACATACATGACAGAAGATACAATTCCAGTTTTGGAATTTTAAATGTACCCTTCAAGAAGACGACTCTGACTATGACTTTGGGTTGGTTTTTTTTTTAACCACCTCAGAACAGGTTTAAAGCTCTAAGGCTTTCATCTTACATTGAAGTATATATACATATTTTTGAAAGATAAAAGAGTGCACATAATGGTTTGTTTGGGGGTAGGGTTTTTTTTTGTTGTTTTGTTGTTTTTTGATTTAAACTAAGTCCTTCCCATCTTTTCAATCTCTAAACTCAGAGGAAAGAAAAGTTTAAGCACCCAGCTTCAAGACTCTAGACTTTAATTCTTCCAGAGGTACTGTACTGGCTGAAAACAATAAGGTCCATCTTCCTCTGCAATCTGCTTCTAACCTTGACTAAAGCCTAAGATGAACACAAATCCAGTAAATTGTCAATTCTACCATATCCTTTTACAAAAAGAGTCCAAGGTGTACATAGTATTCAGGATATTGATGCACCATGGATTTATACAATGTTAATACTGCTTGGTTTTTTTTTACTTGGTAATTAGTTAATGCTAGTTGTTGTATGTTACAGTAAGACCATTAATAGTCAAAAGTAATTTCCATCAAAATTGTATGAAATTCTATATTAAGTTCTTTCAGACAGTGCCCACCATATTGTTGTTGATATCACAGTAGAATTAAATTCCAGTAAGCAATCTAATGCTAGCATTAGAAAACTTTAAAAATTAAAGTTCCAACTTGAATATTCATAAATCACTACTTATTACAAATACCAGGATGCTTGTAGATGTCTAGAAGAACATCATGCTCAAATGCTTTTGAAATCAAACTGTTAGCAAGTAATTTTACTGGGGAAAAAAAAAAAAACAAAACCAGGTTATGTATTTTTACATATTTTAGAATAAAAAATAATAATAGTAATCTCAAGATGTCTAGATACAAATACTACCAAACTTAGCCTGTGACTTCCACTGGAAATTGTCTTGTGAAAACATTTCTTTGTTATAATACATAATGCCAAAGACATTATAAAAAAATTTGTGCTGTTCAGCTCCAGTACTTCTATGTATTGAAAGAATTTGACTGACCTGTACTACCACAACCAGAAATGCTTTCTCCTGGTGAATAGCCCATTAGGCCACCATTTCCGTTTCCATTTGGATTAGAAGGCACTGTTGCAAGAAGACCTAAGCAACAAAATATAATATATAGCCATAAGAAACAATCAAACAAAAGATTAAGCATAGTTTGCTTTTTTCCTCATGATATTTCCTCACCCTGAATGGTTTACTTTTATAACAGAACATCTCTCTGTCTTGCTTAATCATGGGATGTTGCCATGGAATTTTAGTTCACAATACTTAACAGGCATTTTCTACTTAATGTTCTGCAGAACTTTTCCAATGTTTATTAGTTACGTTCATTACGTTGAGTTGAAGTGCAACACAACTCGCTTCAATATCCAGTATCTGAACACTGCTTACACCTTCCTGAGCAAAACAACTGCACAGAATTTACCTCTCAGAGCCTTTCCTAACTGGGAAGAATGCTACCAGAGGTTGCAATGCTCTTTATTTAAGCAACAGCATTTGCAAGTGCAACTAAGTATGGTTGAAGTTATGATTTCCTAATCACTGGTATTAAAATCAATCTGTACCAGAATATCAAAACATATGGAAGACCCACTTCAACCAAAATCTTCCCCCAAAGCCACAGAAAAATAATTTCTGGGTAAGGTTTGGAAAGAGGCTCTTCTCAAACTCCTTTTTCCTTTGCTTGGCTACATCCAATAATTTCCTTTATTTGGATACACAGCCCTGGTCACCACACTAAGCTCACACCTGATTCCCCTTGCTATGGAACCAAATTATTAATTGCTAGAAGTTGAGAGAAGTTTTCAAATAAATGAACCAACAGCTTATAACCATACCCAGTCCTCTGTAGCGTGAAAGCTGCTGGTAGATTTGTTTCATCCTCTCAATGTTCAGACGACTTGCCTCTGCATGATTTACCATTGGCTTGGGATAATTCACTCCTATAATACATTTTGCAGCCTTCTGTACACTCTCTGGGGCATTCCAAGGATCATAGATGAACTTTGCAGGGAAACCTCGAAGTACTGGCAAATAACGTCTTAAAAATTAAAAATAAAAAAAAATAAGCATAAAGCCACTTGACAGTTTAAGCAACATCCACAAATCATTGCAATTTCTGGATTGAGAGTTACCTGATATAGTCCCCATTTGGGTCAGTTCTCCTGCCAAAACCCACTGGACAGTAGCAGTGAAAGAATTGCTGAAAGAAGGAGCTGCAGGACAACCACATCCAGCTTCCAGCATTCACACTCCAGTCTGCATCAAGCAAGAGCTCTTCAAAGACCTTCACAAATTAAAGCAAAAAGTTAGTTGGAACATGATGCACCTTCAAGACACGTTTTCAGGAATTGTTCTGAATTTCTGATTTCAGAAGAGGAAACCCAGCTCTGCAATGTAGTAACACTCTTACTTACCTGGCAACACTCACAGAACTCTCAGTACTCGATTGCAAATCCTTCCCCAATTGCCAAACTCAAGAACTTAGGCGTAACAGCCAGTTTGGATTTTGCCCTGTAAAAAGCCTTGCAGGCAGCTCAGAAACTACAATCAAAAAGCTACACATTCTTGCATAAATGCAGCCCTAAAAAAAATTAAATCCCCAAAGGGTGACTGGAGCCTGACTGCTTGCAAGTGGCATTTGTTGCTTTCAAAAGAGTTGCTTCATCACATTACAACTGAGTAAACTTTGCAAGCTCCCTGAAAACAGGGAACATACAAAAGCACATTTCAAACTGAAATTCTTGGCCTGAACACCTCAACTTGTGCAGCCCTTTCCCTGTACAAGTACCACCAAAGAGTTTCAAGGTAGCACAAACATTCAGAAGTTATCATCTTGTAAATCAGTTTTGAGGATACACACTTAAATTCCTGGAGGCATATGAACCTCCAAGTATGGTACAAGAATGGTGACAGATAATGAGCCCCTTCAGTCTTCTCTAGTAATTGCTGCCTCTATTATATTAAAAATAACCCACGAGGAAGTTGAAGATTTATAAGGGTTTTACTTTAAACGTGGAGCTCAATAGTTGTGAAACATTCAAGTTTCCAGCATCAATTATTTTTTTAATTATGAATGCAGACAATACTAACACCATAAAAAGAAGTTTCTCTGCTCAGTCAGATCACTAGCAATGCAGGCTAACAAGAAATAAAGAGAAGCCTTAGTCCTTGAAGGACAACTTTCAATTACCATTAAAAACAGATATTTAATACATATTTTTGCAAGTTCTGATTTTCCTTTCAAACGTGCATCAACTCCAAATGTTCCAAAGAAAGAATCTTTCTTCATGCCAAGACACTAAAACTTAACATCTTACTATTGGCACCCAACTTGAAATAATCTTATTCCAATATATTGTAATAACATATATATATTCAATATATTCCAGTATAATTCCAAGTCTAAATAAGTTATTACAATTAGACAAAGATGTCTCTCCATATATTCAGTAAAGCATTCATTCTACAGAATTCACTGAATGGGTGTTAAAGTATCTTCATCTAAATATCTGCAACTATTTGAAAAAGTTTTGAAAAAATAAGATTTATCTTAAAAAACTAAAACAAACAAACAAAAAAACCCAAACCACATGCACACAACAAACTCCAACATTTTAAATAGCAAATGATCAATAATTTAACAAGACCTTTAGGTGAACATTAAGTGGCAGCACACAACTGTTCCACTAGATGTTGCCATGTAGTAAGACTTTGGATACAACACCACTAGAAGGCAACACCACTAGAAGGCCATGTTAACTCCTGCTAGGTATGTATGACTTAATCATCCTTCCACTGCAAAAGGCTGGGCCCTCCACTTCTGTGTTATGACAAAAGAATGAACAAGCTGGCATTTATTACCATAGTATTCTATGATTCTATGATTTATCTATAATTAAGCAGCTTTGTTGTTTGGCTGAGTTACAGATCTATGTGCATCTTCAATGTCTTTAGCTATGAACTGCAAAAGGAAATTTCCCAAAGCAGCTTTTGTTGTGTAACCAAGAGGTTTGTTTTCCTTTTTAAATGAAAGACAATTGCTTATAAGTGATTTGTAAAGAAAGGTGAAATTTAAAAAAACTATATACATATGTAAATGAGGTCACGATTCTGATGGCAAGTAAAATTTTTTTTTTTACATTTCATATACAAAAAACTTTTAATTGATAACCATTACTCAGTAAAAGATATGCTACCCTTCCTAAATTTTAAAACTGAAAAAACTGAGATTAAATGACTGCATTCTTTTCTTTAAAAGACTGACATTTGTAATTTTAACTTCAGCCTGTCTTGGATACTTGCATAGAAGTTAACTGCACACAAACTTAAGCCAAACCACATTGCCACTATTCAACACATCTAGAATAGGGCAAAGAGACAAACTGTTGAAAGGACATTCTCAGCTTTTAGTTTCCTCCCTTTAATTCCTGTGGTGCTTTCCCTTCACAGGGAAGCAGAAGCAAGATGTCAATGGAAACTGTTTGCAAAGTATGACTGGAAAGAAATGTCCATTACAAGAATCATCCATGTTTATTTACCAAGATTTAGGAAGAAATCTCAAATTTAAAAGAACTGCAGACCTATTCTGTCTGCAAGAAACACCAATTTTCCAATAAAAGAGGGTATTCAAGAGGCAAAACTTCACCACCAGTGATTTATCAGAACTAATTTTTAGCCACAGTTTAAGGTTTAAAATACAACTTACATCACACAGTAGCAACAGTTCTATAATGACTATCTGAAACTTTACCAGACACTTTAAGAAATTCAAGCATAAGAAACAATACCTTCATTCCTTCTTCCCAGCTAATCCAGAGGTCACCTCTAGTCAAAAAGCAGGCCACAGCATGTCGGGCTAAATGGTGAATCCAACCTTCTTGACGAAGCTGTGTCATAATTGCATCAATCCAAGGAAAACCTGTCCTGCCTTCTGCCCATTTGGCCAAAGCCTCAGGATTCTTATCCCATGGAATTTGAACACAGATAGGATTCCCCTCCATTTTATCAAACCGTGGATTGTTAGTCGCCGCTGTGTAGAAAAATTCACGCCATAACAGCTGGCCATAGAGGGAGAGGGGAGGGGAGCTGTTCTTTTTTACCTGGAGATCATAATTAAAAGAAAACATTTTATTAGGTGAAGTAGTAAGGAAATATAATGTCAGTATCTAAGAAGGCGTAGATGGCTTTGTAGAAATCCTACCTTTTTGTACAGATCCGTTAACTTGAAATAAAAGAGCCGGCAGGACAAGCAGCCGAAGCGGAGGTAGGGACTGAGCCCCGTAGGGCTGGCCAGAAGGGAATTGGCATTCATTCGTGGCCTTTCAAAGTTTGCTACCCAAGCCTTCAAAAAAACCAAAAACAAAAGTAAAACCACACAGCAATATCAAACTACAAGCTAGGTAGCAACTTGTGAGTGTCCAGGGAGAAAACACACACTTTCTATAACTGAATCACACTGGACAGATGATCCCATTACCTACAATATCTAGGGCTTCCTTTTGAATCATCAAGCTCTTTACAAGGCAATTCATCTCAATGCAGAATGTGTGAACTGGCTTCCAGAACTATTTATCCCTTTCTTCTAAATACAGAGGAAACCTAGACAACTAGCCATAAGACAGCTTTTAGACAAATTCCCCTTCAACATTCTAAAAGGTACATTTTAAGTAAATTTACCTGAAAAAAAAAAACACAACTGTTTGGGTTTTTTTTTTAGTAGAAAAGAGTGTAACAGACTTTCTCCAAAATTCAAATTAAAGACAACCTGCTACTATCTTTTAAAACTAAGAAACAGCAACTTGACTTATATCATTATATTGATGCCTTGAGTTCAGGTTTGTGCTTTTATTTTTTTTTTTTCCTTAACTACTTGTGCATTTCTGCTTACATTTCATTGCAAACAGTGATTAGTTTTCCCAAACAGCTCCTACTTGCAATGATTTGAAATATACCTTGCGCTCTAAATGTCTTTCCAATCGTGTGAGAGCTTCTGTCTCTCCCCCCGGCCATACTGCAGAAGGCAGACCATCTGTGTCAAAGCCTGAAAAACAAATGGAAACAAGGAAATTCCTTGCTTGCTCATACTGTAGGGCAACAAAATTCCAACATATTGATACTTGACTACATTTGATTGGACCTTGAGAATAACCCTAAATTGGACACATGGCAAAGTACACATTATAAAATGGTATGTAAACAAGTCTTACCAAAACACATTCAATACTTCTAACTTGTAGCAAAATCCAATTTTTACTTTTACATTTACATTAAAAGTTTTACATGATGAATGGTCATATTTTAAATCCACTTCTGTGATTTTTTTTCATCTTTTTTCAAATTATTTTCAAGTTCTCAGCTCTGCAATGTGTGATATCTCAAAAGCAATTTTCTTCCTATTTTAAAAATTACCACTAAGAAGTAACAACTGTTACTGTAATTTACAGAATGTCTAAAAACTTATTCCATCAAGTTAAAAACATGGGTGCTGTCTTCAGAATATTCCAGGGTTTCATTGACCTCGACTTAAATAACAGATAGGGATTGTTGTCAATTTGATGACAAACAGCCAAGCTACAAAAGAAAGATGAAAAGAATGTAATGAGATTTCTTTCACACCCCTACACCTCCCCCAGGATTGTTCACCAGGTGCAGAAGATAACATGTCTGCCTATGGTTTAACTACTGTACAGTGAGATCTTCTCAAAAAGGCTTTGTATATCACAATTTGCTTTCAAAGGGACTAAATAGAACAGCCAGAGCTTAGCCAAAATCTGTCCAGAACTTTTTGTTAGCAACCTGAAAGTAATACATCATTTCCTTGTATTTCAGGGCTGGGGGGGGACACAGGGGACAGACAGGAAAGAGACAGGAGGAGATTCACAGGACAGTAGCATGATACTATTTCTTAAAATTAAATTTACAGAAACTTAAGATGTTTTTCCAAGAAGCTTCTAGAATAATTTGCCTTATTATCCTTTTTTTTTTTTTTTGGCTCTGCAAGCCAAGTGGCTTTTTAAGATTAATTTTTTAAATGGCAAATTAATGACCTGAAGCACAAAGATAACAAATGCATTTTAATTCAAAATGAAGTATCAAAGACCATTAGTAGCTTAATGATTATTTGTTACCATGGGAAAATGGCTACAGTGTATTTCAAGAAGCCAAACAGTAGATACTGTAGTTTGATCTGACCTCCCATCTAGAAGAAAACTATTAAAGTTTACAGAGTTGATTATCCCTTTTTGTTCCTTTTGTAAGTCATTAATTGCCATCGGTTTAACAATTAACCATAAGTAGAGACTCTATCATGGTTAATTTAAGCATTGTGCTGTTAGTGGTAGATTACATCTTACTTGTTTCACAGTGTCAATGCAATCATAGAACATACCTAGCTCCTCAAGTGATGGGACCCCGTATTTCTCATCATGGTCATCAGAAACTGGAGTTGTACATTTTTCCATTACTTCTGGGGTTATAGTCTCCACTGGCATCTCCAGTGGTTCCATTCTACTAATTAGTGTCTGGAATCTCTTGTAAGTAAGAGGAGGTTGCCCTCCATTTAATTCTATTATTCTGGATTGAAAAAAAAAAAAAAAAAAAAGGAAGAACAGTAGTCTGTCAGATAATAGTATGTAACGTTTAATATATAAAATATACACACCTACACAGAGATAAGCATCTTCTTACCTACCTCTAGCTTGTTATATAAAATCACAGATATATCTGGTAATCCAGACAGCACAAACTTTAGTTTTACCACCTTTTTTCCCCCCACTAGTGAGACATCTAAATTAACTGTTTGTAACCAAGATAATTCCTGTGTTGAGGAAAGTCCCTCAAGAATAAGTAATAAGCATGGACGGCACAAGGCAAAGAAAAATACAGGTCAGTAAAACAGATGAGAGATCATAGCTACATAAAGATATATCCAAAACACCTAAAAGGCCATGTTATTTGCATTAAAAAAAAAAAAAAATATTATATTGTGGTACTGACAACAGTAGATATCATCACAATTGTCTTAAAAACAAAGGTATAGTTTCTAACAGTGACTACTGTAAAAAAGAAATTCCATTTTGTATTTTCACCTTAAACAGGAAAACTTCAAAGAATTTATAAAGTGGTAGATAAAATGAACTGTTCATTTGGGAGTGGTGCTAGGGCAGGGATAGAATAAAAGGAATTTTCAATTTAGGATTAAAATAACAGGTATTGGTTTCAAAACAGTAATTCCCCATCCCTTTCTTGTAACAGAATAAAACTGGTACCTACTACAATAAGTTACACAACATTAAGTGAAGCCAAGTCATGCTTTTGAATATTTTGTGGATTATGTTTCTAGAATAGGGAGTTCATACTAATTAACTCAATAGATTCATGGAAAAATATAATCAGTTCTTGAAATATAAATGACTTTCTGAAAACCTGTGTACAGCAAGTGAAACAAGGACACAATTATCTAACAAAACAATAAACAAGAACAGACATCTTGTGAAGAAGTTACAGGCATGTAGAGTGACTTCATTATAAAAGACAGATAATTAACATGACCATTATTTTCAAGAGAACCCAAAACCAAAACTGCATTTCAGATACAGTTATGTATCTTTTTTCTTCAGTTGCAAAATTCTACACAGTGTGTAATAAAACTTTGATGGTTAGATAAAGAACAAAACAAATGTGTAGTGTTAGTTACTATAAAGCACTCTACACAGAAAGTAGCACACAATATCTAAAAATCCTCCTAGAAATCAGAAGTAATGGGAACTTACTTGTCCAGGTCATATAATGTGTGGGAAATTCGAACAATGACCTCCACCCCAGCTTCACTAGCCAGCTTCTTAATTGCTGCATCTCTTTCTTTCCCAAATGGTTCAGAATCATATTCAATAGAAAGTTTTGCAATATTCCATTCCTGCAACACAAAACAAAAATGTGGTTCTTCAGCAGCTTGGCTGCTTGGTGGAGGGTGAGGGAAAGGAGAACAGGAATGACAGAGACAAGATGGAAAACCAGCTATCACCTGCCAGTAGAGGTACACAAAAGCCAAAAAAAGAGATTTAGACACCAAGACTCACAAAAAAAATATAGAATTCCAACACTCTGGCATTTAAGAATTGGACATAAAAATGCCTCTATCTGTCCCATTACTGTGCAATGGGATGACAACTGTGCAAATTTTGTAAACTAACTTTAGGATCCGTGCACCATAAGAGACACAAGAACAGAGGAAAAATGACAGAGGCTGTCTTCTGGACATTCAGCAGCAGTAGTATCTTGCTCTCCAGAAAATTCACATATGTCTGTCAACTTTAACAGCAGAACTGAAGTTTTAGGGCAAGGAGAGGGTGGGGTGGCAAAATAACACCCTCCTCCCTCAAACCAAACACCACACACTTTCCTTCCCTTTTCCAAATCCCTACTTCTCACCCACTAGAATAAACTATCTTCAAATTCTCCATTTAAATAATAATAATAAAAAAAACCAACCCCAAAACAACAACAAAAAACCCCACAAAATAAAATCTGCCTCCTAAAAAGAGGACACCTTCAAATCTAACATCCTTTATGTCATAGATGCTCTTACCAAGGCAAACAGTAACAGGTGGGGGGAAAAGCAGTGAAGAAAAGGATTAGCTAATGGCTGAGGCTTCTGCAACAGCAAGAAATTGGAAAGATGAAGTATGCACAGAATGATCCTAGAAAGCCATCCTGTCAAAAACTCAAATAGTTTTCTAAACCCTCAGAATTTCATCAGTTGATTTAAATACACCAGCCAGACTATTCTATTCTACCAGAGAGAGAAGGGGCACTCTGTGCTCTTCACCGACAGTGTTTCACTTCTGAACTCCAGCTCTCTCCTAGATGAAGTCCAGGAACAACCCCAAGTATGAATGATTCCAAGGAGTGCTTGCTCTTCGAAAGAAGGCTTGGCTCTTTCCATCATTAACTCTGCCAAGACTGACCCAGAAGGCTCTGAATCCTCAGGCAACCTCCTACACCCTTAGAAAATACTTAGTTCCTTTCATAACATAAAACCACTGACAGGTTGCACCAGATATTTTTCTAAATCTTCTTTCCTCTGGCATATTTAAAAGGCAACCATAAAAAAGAAGGTGTCCAAGAGCCAAAGCCATATTCCAAAGGGAGCCAAAGAACTCTGAGACAAATGCTCTGTGACTACACCCAGATGACATCAGCGTGAGCTAGAAAAAGCACAAACACAAATGGCTTTGCACAAACTGCTGAATGCTTTTAGCAACACTGATGTGTTTAAAGAATTAGAAATTGTTCTATTTTCTTTATCAAGCCAGTCCCAAAGCTGAAGATACAGAGCAGACAGGACAAATTGCAGAGAATGAGGCAAGAACTGAAACTTGACTAGTTCAAGTTAATTAATGGGCACCAAGTGGGTGTCTGCTACTAGTGGAAGTTGCATCTCTGCAGTCAGATGGAACCACCATCCTCACTACTTAGAAAAAAACCCAAAAAACAAAAGCAACCCAAAACCCACAAAGTCAACAAACCCAAAACAAAACAACAACAAAAAAACCAACAAAAAAAACTAAACCCAAACCAAGCAAAACAAACACACACTTAAAAAATACAATAAAATAAAATTTTGCAAAGACCTGCAAAGTCCACTGGTACTGCCTCTACACACTGCTCTGGAGGATGACAGCCCATTGCTGCTATCAGCAGCACTGGTAGCTGGTACTGCTGCAAACATCTGACACCAAATTCAGTGTCTTAAAGGAAGAAAAGCAGCTCTGAAGGACTGGAAAGAGGAAAATGAACAGTCATAAATGCACACAAATGAAAAAGCACAGAGGTCCTCAAGGCCTTGTACAAGGCTAAGGTTAGATCAGTGCACTGCCTTTTGAAGGATTTGTCCTTCAGCTTGTGAAAAGGAAAGCCCTACCAAGGAACAGCTGTGGAACAACCATGGCATGAAATTGACAGATGTGGGCATCTGTGAGAGGGCTCCTGACAAGACTCTACAGAAGCTCCACTATCTCCTACCATTATTTACTTTCAATTATCTTCTTCCAGACAGAAAATATCTTCATGTGTTCTTCAGGGTCAGGATCATCACTCAGCTTTGAAGCATTTAATGAGGGTGATATGAAAAGCTTTGTTCAGTGTTATATGCCCTCCACTTTACTCCAAGTGTCTGATGTACATCTACTGCTCGGACAAGAGAGGTTGTGAGATTAATGAGATAGGTGCATATTCCAGGTAATCTTCAGCCAAATGCTGAAGTAGTCCTCGAGAGCTTCAACAATGCTTCTCATTTATTCAAGGACAGAGGACATCTTGAAAAGCCCCTCAGTGAACAAGTATCTGATAAAGATGCTTTTTGTTAATTTGAGGAACCAGAAGATAGACATGGGGGTGGGGTTTTTGTGATGTACACTACCTATATGACTAGTTATTTTCAGTAATTTCTCAGCACTAAAATTAGTATTTGGAAAAAGCACTCCAAAGCTTATGGGCATAGAAAGATGTGAAACAGGAGTTGTTAAAGTAGCTGTGAAAGTACTTAAGAAAGCTTGCCACAGGTCACTTAAATCCAGAAGGCAGTAAACAAAACAGCAAGATCTTTCCCCCTTAGTTAAATGCAATCAAACCAAACTAGGCAAGTAGAGATAACAAGCTTGAATATCTAGAGGGTTGCAAGCAGCAATCAATCCCACAATACTCCTGCAGGAAATTCTTCAAGCAAGTAAAAATCAAGAAAAGGCCAGGCAGAGTATCAGCCAGTTCCCAATACACAACAGCATAAGAATGAAGATGAAAATTTGAGTTTTAGTTGAGTTTTCAGCTTGGTGTTGAAGACTTGGGAATAAAAATCGTGAGCAGATAAACTCTTTGGAAAAACATATTTATTCCACTCTCCCACCCCTGTCTTGCTGGTCTCAGTCACCTCAAATCAGCCATTCCATAAAAACTTTAAAAATCAATCTACAAAGTGTTCCTTTTTATTATCCTACTATAATATTAACTTAAATACACTATTATTCATGAAAGACAAATCAATAGTAACAATCCCTCACAGCTTTAATTTGCTCAATAAGACCTTTTCCCCAAAAAAACCCCTTAAACTTCTTTGACCAGAAATTGATTTTTACCTGCATTATGCCTGCTACTGGCAAAAAGCTTATTAAATCACTTTCACTGGCCAAGAAACAACCACAGCAGATATTTAGCCCAAGTAAAACACTGCTTTTATAGGTCACACTTTGAACCTGGATTCATGTGCACAGAATTGTGTTTCAGTATTTCAAAGTCAATCTGGAAAGGAAAATTTAGTAATCTGCTGTACCACACTTGGGCAAACATCAGAAATCAGTTCCACTTCTGGAAAGAAAGAAACCAAAAACTGTAAAGTCTAAGACCAACTCAGAACAAGAGTGATACACACTGTAGAAGGAAAAAACAAATCTAACAAAAAACAACCTTCAAGGGAAATTGCAAGGGTAGTCAAGTATTTGCATTGATAACAATTTGCATATTGTTATGCAAGAACAAGAAATAGTCCTAGTTGAAATTACCTTGTCAGTCAAATTTAGGCATAGAAACAACAACTGCAAGGTGGCATTTACCTTAAACAGTCTGGGGAAAACATCTGCTGGCTGGCCACGAATAACAAACAAACGTGAATTCAGTTTCCGTAGATTGGCATCAAGATCTTCAAGACACTGAAGCAGGAATCTGCAGAGAATTTTAAAGAAATATTTATTTTCTGAGGCAAAGCAGAGAATTTTATAGTAGCAAAAGGGGAACTAAGAGAAATAATCCAAGAAATACGATCAGACTTTCAGTATTTGGTGCATATTTTGGTGATGCATACATGTTCACATCCCAATTGCTCTTAGCTTACAGGAGTTCAATACTATAGAATATATTCAACAATACATAATTCAGAAAACCAAGCTGCACTGCCATTTAGGCTTTACTCTCAACACTATTCAACTCTAGAACGGACTAAAACATATTCAAGTCTTAAGTAAAACTAGAAGTAGCTTGTCAATCTAAAAAATAAAACAAAACAAAACACCACACCAGTGAAGAAGAACAACAAATAAACAACCAGTGTTGGCAGGCTGCTACTAAACTTAATCCATGTCCTCCTTACAACACAGCATAACAGAGGACTCATGGTTATAGATATTCCATTGACCTTTATTTATAAAATAACCCTCTATAAAACAAACAGTCTGAAACATCTTGGGTGTAACCTCACCTGAATTATTTAATGAGCAAGTCAGCAAATAAGAGAACAAAAAAAAAAACCAAACCAGGGCAGGAAGGAATGGGGTGCTGCAAATCTTGAAGTCCTCAAGAGAAACAGGTAGTTGTACAAAGGATGTAGACATAGGTTCACATGTGTAAAGATCAACTAGTGAGTACAGTAACTAAAAATATCAATGCTGAAAGTTATTTGGGGGAATAAAAAACAAATGGGAGGAGAGGTAAAAATGAATATTTTTCCCTTTCAGACAGCCAGAAAGGGATGCTGGGAGTCCCCAGATAAGTGCCCTTTCCCTGCATTCCTTGCCTGCATAACAAACGGCTCATAGTTACTTTTCCTCATGGTTTTAACCTGGTTTGAATTCTAATTAACTAAATCTGCCCAGTGATTTTACTTTTCAGCTCAGTCTCTTTTAAGTAACTGAACTTCCTGAAGTTAACAGCATATTTTGCAGCCAGTGTCTCCTAGCAGTGATAGTGCTCAATGTTTAGAGTTACTACCAAGATTGGTGTGCAGAAAGGCTCTGGCTTGTACTTGCTCCTGTTCAGACCAAGGTCACTGCTGCATCTTGGGTACCATGTTGGGGGTGCAGGGAGGGAGAGGCCACACCTGCTGGGAGGAGCTGCCAGAAGAGGTGACCCCTGAACTGACCAACAAGTTATTCCATCCCATATACACCATATTAAGTATAGAGCTGAGGGATCATGAGGCTCAAGCTCTTCAATGGCCAGATCTGAGGAGGACTCTGTCCATTCTGCCTTTGCTCTTGATCCACATGTTCTTGAGTCCAGTTCCAGAATCCAGTTCCCATCTGCCACTGAAGCCAGTCTGGGACTTCCCCAGTGCCTGCTCCACAGCTTCAGTGGTAACAGCTACCATCAGGGAGGGGTACATGTATGTTAATTTTGTGTGCATTCATATGGATTCCATTTTATTATTTTAATTCAAGCTTTTTTAGTTTTATAACTGGTAAATTACAGCTTTTCTCTTCCCTTTTTGTGAGGAGGGGTTACTAGAGATCAATCTGTCATTCATTCAGCCCCACCCTAAAAGCTTGACTAGGTTTCACCAGGAGCTGCTCAAACCCTGTCAGCTGTTCTTTTTTACAATGCCTTTGGCACTCACCAAAGTGCGTGCTGATCAGGGCAGCTGCTGAGTCAGAGCATGCCAGTCATTGACCTCTGAGCACACAGTTACTGGATCTGCTGCCACACACGAAAACCTACACCCAAAGGTGCTGGGGTGGGGGAGGGGGAAGAGGAGATTCCCATTCTGCAGGCCATTATTCCTGACAGAGCCTGCTGTGACAACACTAGGTGCAGGTGCAAGGCCACAGGGATACCAGCAGGAACCACCACCAGAGACTACCACAGTGCCACAGAGGCTTGGAGACACTGTGCCCACAGTGAAAGGGTACAGAGCTACCAGGGAAGGGCAGGCTGCATCGTGGCCAGTGCCCACAGCATTACAAAGGCAAAGGCATTGAGCAACCAGGCCTACTGAAATCAGGACTTCATAAAACACCTTGGTTTTAAAGAATGAATGCTAAAAAAAATCACCACGTGCAACACAAATGCTGCACCTTCTATCAGGTACACGACTGTTGCAAACCTACCAACATTTTTCACATTTTCTAGAGATTAAGCAATATTAGCCTACCTAAGACACTTTGCTTCCAACTTTACATGGAAAAAACCAACAATCAACCACAACTAAAGATGAATACACAGCAGGCTGTCAGGAAAATCCCTGTGCTGCTATTAAATACCAAAAGTGTGTGGCTCACTTGACCTGAAAAGGTAATAGAAAGCAAGTCTGGGAGGAAGCCAGAGCACAAGAATATAACTGCTTCTTGGCTGGCAACTATGCTTCTGTGTTTAATGAAACCAAACATGTCTCATTCTCTCACTTTGCTAATTTTTATTTTGGGAAAAAAACCAACTCCATAGTAGTAAAATCATGAAGGATATGCTGTACCTAAAAAGAAACTGGTGCATACTCAACTAGAAAGCACAGACAAGTAATTTTAAAAATCAGATGCAACTCAAACATGCTCCTATCAGAGAGAACTTGGGCACACATTCTGAAGCCAAGGCCCCTTCTAGAAAGATTCTGAAAAGTACAGCTTCATTTTACAATTTTTTTGCAACATGGAATGACAGAACTTATCACTGATCATATTTGCCTGAATCATGCTTTCAAAGAGCATGTGCTTTCACTTGCACTGCACTAACTGCTGTGAAGACAAAACTGCAACAGAGTACCAGATGCCTTTGAAACAGTCCAGGAAAGGTTGAGGTCGTCTTTTGTTTGGTGGGGATTTTTTGGTGTGTGGTTTTTATTTGGTTTGGTTTTATTTTGGTAGTTTTTCGGTTTGATTGGCTCTTTACAAGCTTTGTATCATAAAATATAAAGACAGGGTACGAGGACAAATTGGTGACAAAATAATGCTCATAACTATTGAAAGTAAGTATCTGTCTTTCAAGAAATTATGAGCTCCCCCATTTGCATCTCAGTTCCCTCTAATTCATCTATCTTTTTTTCTTAGTATCTGACTGCCCACAAGAAACCCTAGACTTTGCACAAAATACTAGTCAAGAAGATTACATGCACTGACCCAGACTCCAATTCACATCCAAGATCCCTAAACTTGCCCTTAATACTGTTTAATCTCTATTTTGTTGGCTCCTCAAATCCCCTCTATCATCTCTCTTAACTATTTCTTACCACGCTACAGCACTTCAATCTCCATAATACTATTTCATGTACTTAACAAGCATATTGGTGTAGCCTCAATTACTATGTATGTCAGAATGGAGCAGCATTCCCCGTACCTGAACAGACAGAGCAAATGAAAACCAGCCAAGTCACACTGAGTTTCAAGACAGTCACTGAAAGCATATTGTTCAAACTTAATAGGTAAGTTAAACCCTAGCGACCCTATGGTATCTATAGTAAAGCAATATACAAGAATACTGATTTTGACTTTCAGAACATCTTGTTTCAAAGTGGTTACTCAGAAAAAAAAAAGCACAGATTAAGTTTATTTGAATCTTTAGGTTGGATCAAATGAGTTTTAACAAAACATGCTGCTCATCAGTTTTGTTTCCACTGACTATATTTATGCCATGCTGCATCTAAAGTCATTTTCTTTAAAAACTGTTAATAAAATTTGTGAAAAAGGAAAGCCTTTACACAGATTTGCCTTGCTCAATTAAAAATTAACCTTCTTAAGTCATTGCTTCTAGATAAAGCCACTACCAAGAAACTTACAGTTGAATTAACTACTTGTCAAAACCAAAGCTTTCACCCTCCTCTATCTCATGAATACCCTTAGAACTCTGAAGTTCAGTATCTTCACTATGGTTAAATGCATATTATTTAACACTTTGCTTCAGGTATATCCAGGTAAAAATTATTTTGAACGTAAGGAAGGAAAGTTCTAACTTTCAGAACTTCTGCATTCACCTAACATGTTAACATATGCCTGTGTGAATAGGCCTCCATGAAAGGAATTGTTTTCATTGTATCAACTCCCTGGGAGAATTTATAATTCCAGCACTTTCTCTAACTTTGGCATGGCATTAATGCATTGCATTTCTCCCCTGTCCCAGCAAATTAATGTTTTCTCTATAAGATACACATGTCAGGGAGGAGTAATAACATGTCCACAGTGCACACACTCCCATACATATTAAGTGCACTAACAGAAAAAAAATCTCAGCATTTAACACACTGTTGCAGTGAATTATTACAGGATCTCAAACAGAAGAGTTTTGAGCTTTCTAAGGTAGTATTTTGACTGGTGATACCTGTATGCAAATGACAGTTCTGAACGACTAACTCCACACACAGGCACTTAACTGCAGCACAGGAACATGCAGGTGCTTTGCTCACTGCAGACATTTAAACATAAATAAGAGCAGCAAAATTATTTGAGCTTTCTATCTGAAGAGATACACCAAAATGCTCATAAACATGTTCCTTTCACACTAAAACACAAATTAAAATGAATGGTGAATTAAGCTGTGAGCTGAAACCAAATATGAAACCTCCATCTCATAAAAGGAATTTCTTTTTAGTTCATGAAATTTTGAGGTGAAGTTTTTTTGTAATAGCTACAAAGGAAGAGCTCCTAGGCTTGAATTCTATTATACTTTACTATTAATACTTACCTATTTAAATCTCTCCCTACAGTAACAGGGAGTCTGTTTCTGAGTCTGCAATCTAAACCAACATTTTCCTCCCAACCTAACAGTCAATGGGAAAGTACTTTCTTTTTCACTTTGAATGAGCATAAAAACTACATAACATGACTTCATTTAAAAGACACATAAAGGATGCATAAATTTATTTTTTTTAAAAATCAAATTAGAGCATCAGCCCAGGTTTCTGCATCTGGTCTTCAACTTCCCTCAGACAAACCAGAGGAAGGAAAAGTTCACCATCAGCTTCACAGTAGCAAACTGAGTAAGGTACATGCATGACTGAGGTGATAAAGGGAGGCAGAAAAGACTTAGAGGATAGATGCACATTGTATGTAAGGAAGAAATTCTTTACTGTGAGGGTGGTGAGGCACTGGAACAGTCTGCCCAGAGAAGCTGTAGATGCCTCTTCCCTGGAAGTGATCAAGGCCAAGTTGTCTGGAACTTCGAGAAACCTGGTGTAGTGGAACGTGTCCTTGCCTGTGGCAGGGGAGCTGGAACTAGAGGATGCTTAAGGTTCCTTTGAACCCAAATTATTCTGATTCTACTTACACTGGAAAGATGCCAATTGAAAGCACACCTGTCTTCAAGCAACACTGTTGAAGGGCATTATACACACTTTGCTTAGAGTCATCTAATTATGATATTCAAAGTTTTCATGAAAGCTTCTGAAGATCTCATTCTTTAAAAACCATGCAAATAAAAGTCTTTGCTGTTTACTCAAAAAACCCTGCAGTCTTCCCTGTTGCAAATCATACAAAGTCTGCTTGGGGTCTGAAGTCAAAACAGAAAGTTCTGCCCCGCTGCATCTTAAAGAATGACTGACATGAACCTGTTTGCATAATACAGATCATAATTTTAGCTACCACGTGACTGAAATAAGCTGGTACCATCAAGGCAGAGATCAAAAAGGTTGAATAACGAATCATTAGCACAGTTAACCATTAACAAAATGAACAAAACTAAGCACTATATCACACAGCTGCCTTGGCTCTGCACTATTAACTCGATTAAAGACTTCACCCAGGGAAGAAGTCGGGAGTTGTCTGTTAGAAAGGTAGCACTGTTACTTAGGAGAAGACTTGCAAGGACACTTAGAAACACACTGGTTAAGGCTACCATTGTCTTGTTTGGTTTATCTTTAGAAGTAATAAACACTGAGGAGCCATCATCACATAGAAACACCCTTGCCAGTATGAAATGAGGACTGTTGCAGGGCATTGACAGGACTTAAAACTCAGTGACTTCTCTTTCAGGCATCATTCACATCTGAAAATGATGGTGCTAAGCAATGTGCTCTAGCTGAAGGTGTCCCTGCTCTCAGCAAAAGGGTTGGACTGGATGACCTCTAGAGGTCCCTTTCAACCCAGACATTTCTATGATTAAGAATCAAGACATTTCAGACTCAGGGTTTTTTCTGAACTGATCCAGGTTCTGGATTTAGCCATTAGGTAAGGCAGGAGTGTTAAGACTGCACAGCCAGCACCACACAAATGAAAGGAATATAGTCAGGCTTTCTTATTCTGAGGAAGGTTTACAAAGTTGGGTGAGAAAGAAAAGTGCTAAAACGGGTTTCACCCCTCAGTTTAATTATTATTTTTACCTATGACTGGTCAACTTAGAGGAATCCATCCAAACCTCTCTTTAACTTCTTTAAATACCTTCTACATAGTCCTCCTGCCAAGCCACTGATTATGATCTTTCCAGTGAAAGAAAAGCATTGTCAAACAAGAGACTTGTGTCGTTATGGATATTTGATTGCCACCCTGATTTTGTCTATCAGAATTATCTTAAGCAGTCTAACATCTGGTAGTTTATTTCTGTTGGATTCTTTTTTTCCAATGTTGCTTTCATATTTTCCTCTAGCCTTCAGAGTTTAGTAGAGCTGGATTCAATTTAAAAAAATCATTACATATCATATAACACCAACCACAGTTTTTTACTTGAGTATAGATTACAACATTAAACCTTGAATGTATTAACAAATTATGCAAGGTTTATTTCTCTTGGAGGGGGTGGGTAGAGTGTTTCTTTTCATATATATCTGCTATTTTGGTATATGTTCAATTACATCATTATGAAAGTCCAATATCATTTAGGTAAACCTATTCCTCATACTAGTTTCTACAGGAATTATAAGGTAGATTTCCTCCAATACCAAAATAGAGAATGAGACACTGAGAAGTAACTCATATCTGATGTACATATATACAAATATTTAATATTTTATCAACATATTTCCCTGTTTGATTGCCACCAACCAATGTGTCTTAGCACGAGCAGTATATTCTTATGAAACTGTAAGAAGATTAAGCTCAGACAGGATTTAAGTGTTATGTACACTCCACTGCATCCTTTGGCAGTGAGCCATAGTAATATTTTCCTATTACCAAATCAAGGTCACAGAGGCATGCCTTACTATATTACATTGTTTCAGCAAATACCACATGCAAGTTCCCCATCCTAAAAAGGTACACAAGAAGACATTTCTCAGTTGTTACCTGTTAAGCTTATACATAAGAGAAGGAAAAAGTTCATGTTATTCAGCTCTAGATACTTAAGTGAAGTGGCTATGGGATCTAACTAATCTCCTGCAGGGTTCCTCTACAATCAGTGAAGTAGAAACAGCTCCCTTAGAGTGCAATTCAGGACTTCAGCATCTTTCATAACTTAGTAAGAGCTGATCCACATGGAAAAACAAAACCAAACACACACCATGAAGTGCGTCACTTGGTTGTTTTCCTCTAACATTTACTACTGTTAAAATCTTCAAGCCAAAGCAGAGCTGTGGTGTAGAAAGAATGCAAGATACACCCAAGCTCACTTGTACCTTGTAAATGAGGTTCTTAAGAAAAAAAAAAAAAAAAAAAGAAATCCAATGCTTTCAATACAGATGAAGGAAAGAGCTTCAAACAATAATTGAGAAAAATAAATGTTTAAAATACAATCTCTCCAAGCTGAGTCCTTTTGGGTGCATTATCTTTGAGGCTAAGCAGCAAAAACCATTTCACATAGGGATTGGGACTTGAATATCAAATGCAGCAAGCAATACTGCTCTATTAAGAACAATAAAATAATTTCAGTCTAATCTATTTTACACTGGACACAAAACTAGTTTTTCCTAACAAATCACTCAATTTCTTTCCAACTGAACTACTCTTTCAAGGTTAACATTCCTCAAAAGAAGAAAACCCACAATGTTTTTGTCCTGTTCAAAACACATTCATAATCTCCCAAAGAGCAACCTGCATTCGGTTCCTGTTTTGTAAGTCATACATCATAGCAAAGTGCATTTGGCTTTTGCAAAGATCTGGACCTTAAATTAACATTCAAAGGGCAGCTCCTATTCATCTAAACTATTCCCATATAGCTAACAGTACACATCTCAAATTACTTGTTGGTTACAAAGGTCAGCCTTCTGGTGATAGGAGACTAACAGGCCCACACCTCCCTAAATCTCTCTCCTTTTTTTTCTGTTCTTTAATGCATATATTCTGTGTATATTTTTCCCTAATCCTCTAATTCCAATCTGATAAACCTTTTATCTGATTATAAAGTCATTATTTGACTTTAATTCCTTATGCCTACTCTTTCCAGAAAGAAACTAGTTGGATCCATAAAGAAAAACTCAAGAGAAAAAAAAGTATTTGCAGTGGGGACAGCTGGAGAAATAGAACAAAATAACAAAACTAAGTTTAGAGTACAGACATGCTCACATTTAAACACTCCTTATTCTCCTGTACCCAAGTGCTCTTATTTAAATTAGTAGCTTGTAAGGCCTGATGTAATTAAACCAGAGCTGGCCTGCTTTATAGCACAGTTCAGCCACCTAATTCTCAGCAATCTAAATTGCCCATGAGAAAGTAACAGCCATGGCTCATTTCAAAAGAGCAAACATGGTAGGAAAACTATAACTAGATATAGTCTTGCAAACTGATTCTGAAGGACAAATTTTACACTGACCCTCATTTACTTTAATAAAACCCTTTTACTTCTTTAAAGTGACCTATTTAAGATTATAATTACTGCTAAGAAGATTTTGCACAGTTTTAAGTCTCCCAGAAATGAAACTGTGTAAAATGAATATATTTCTCAGCCACACTCTATAAATTGCAAGTCCTTAAAATACACTTCCATCATTGCTGGCTTCCCATATCTGAAAAAATAAAATAAAATCTATTAAACCAATAGAAGATAATTAAGGATGGAGATTTAATCTACTAGCGAGGACAGAAATTGGTTGGAAGTTCAGGAGAAAAAAAAATTTCTGAAGCTATTCCTGAAAATCTTAATTAAAACCAAATGGACTTCATCTCTGTGGTGCTCACACTACAGTGGTCAGACATTCAGCATTATTCCAACTTCTCATTGCTACTCTTACAAATCAAGGTGGCCAAAAGTTCAAAACTGAAATTAGAAATTTCCATCTGAATACCAGGAAACCCTGAGGAAAATGTGTTCAGGTTTTTGAATAATCATGTAGAAAGAATTGTGATTTTTAAAAAACATTTAAAAGTCAAGTACTTGAACCAAACTTGTTTACTAAGCTGCATGAACCCAGAAAAACTCCACTGTGCCTCAAATGTTCTTAACGTATGAATAGACTAATGGAAGTGATGGCTTACTTACATGCAGAGGCCTTCCCTCTTAAAGCCTAGAGCTGATAAAAAGGATGCACAGAGCTCAGTAATGTAAGCCCTAGTAAACAAAACTGAAATTTAGCTCAAGACATAATAGATGAAAAAAATCCAAATAACCTCTAGATAAACATGTTTATCTTCATCTGATACAGCTGCAACAGTTCACTGCAAGACTGAAGGTCAGGACCAACAGAAAGTACCTTACTTGAAGTAACTGATCTTGAAAAGTTACATACCTGTCATTAAGTGGAACATTCTGGTAACTAAAAAGTGATATTCAATCACCTCTGCAGAAGCGACAGTTGTTTAGATGAATTATTTGATGAAGAAATAAATGTTTATTAGAACAACTATATTTTTGTATTTTCCTCATTTTCCCCATCCATCCATTCCTTACAGATGATGGGAATGAATTACCAAAATTCACCACCTGAACACCAGTCAGATTTATTACTTTGACTGTTGAAAGAATAAAGGTAGACACCTGGAAAACATCAATCTACAAAGGATCACTTTATTTTCTCCAATTTTCTTGTGCCATGATCAGAATTAATATCAGCATAGAAGATACAGGCAGGAATGTCAGTAACTTCAAGAAAAAAAAAAAAAAAAAAAGGGGCAGGGGACATGACACCAAGCCCACCTTCCTGGAGGTAAACAAACTTTGTTGGAGACAAAGTGGTTAAGAGATGAGCAGTTGAGTATCAAGACAAACTGTTAGCATTCCAGAAAAGATACTCCTAAGAATGTTCTAAATTATTTTGATTCTTAAAACTCAAGTTATTTCTACAAAAAAAAAATGACAGGGGACTATTCGTATTTGTTCTGGAAACCATTGATATGTATTCCTGCTACACAGCCACTTCAAGCAAGAAGAGATGTTCCCACTAGAGGTCAAACTGAAGAGAAAGAAGCCTTCTTTGCTTTAAGCTCCATATGTCCCATATCAAGGGGCAAGATGTGTGTGTGTGTGTGTGTGTGTGTGTGTGTGTGCGTGTGTGTGTGTGTGTGTGTGTGTGTGTGTGAAGACAGTGAAGGGAGTCTACAGAGTCCGTAGCTTTTGTTGTTACATGTCTCATAACCTGATCATTTCCTTATACCGTTTAGAAGAAGAACATTTCAATATGAATCAACAAAAATAGTTTGCTAAAGTAGGTCGTTGCTGCAGCAACCAGGCGGCTGTTTGGACTACTCCCTGCCACAATGACCTACTTTTCCAGTTATATGTAACCGCTGGCGTAGGAGCCGAATTTCTACTTCCCTCAGAGCTGCTCCGAGACAAATCCCATTCTGCAGCCCAACTCTGTTCCTAACCGGGACAGAGAAAGGCTCTGGGCAGGTTTCGAGCAGTGGGGCGCTTCTGCTTCTCTGGGTTGTATTTAGAAGCACTGGCTGCTAAAGGTTAAGTGAAACCTAGGCGTGTGTTTGGAGATCATAAAAGTACCAAGCCAATGATCAGAACGGGAGGAGCTGATAAAAAATAGAAGGGGAAGGTATCAAAATGAAAAGCAGCTCGTGAGCAACTTTCCCCTCACCAGAGTCAACAGCTGGCAGAAAGTTTCAGCACAAACAGGCTGCTTTAGCAAAAGCTAATGGACATCATCCTTTATTACAGGTCTAAATAACATTAAATCTGCATAAAATAAAACCTCTAGGGATGGACAGGTAAAGCCAATTTGCTTTAAAACACTATCTAACACTGCATGGGACAGGCAAAGGTGCCACACAAACCCTGGAAGTCACGCTGACAGTTTCGTTTCCTGTTTACTGCTGCTCCTGGTGACCTTACGACAAAGGAATAAAAGATCATCAGTGCAACTTTTCATTGAACTGTACCTTAATCTCATGAAAAGTACAGATTCTATCTGCGGAAATAAGCCTGCAAAGCTTCAAACGTCACTCACGCTGACTTGTGCATAGGTATTTTTTGATCCATTTATGCCAACTCCAAGTTAAAAATCTTTCTTTCCAAGTAAAACATAAGTGGGAAGCACAAGACACTAACACTTGTAAGCAAAAGACAACTCATTCCAACAAAGGGCAAGCTATGCGTTATCATATAGTACATCCTAATTAGAACCTCAGTTAACAGAAAGATTGACAGATACAGCTCATATGACGAAAGCAGAAAACCAAAGTATATGCAGCAAAACTCTCCAAAGCTTACTGAACCTTAAGTCTCCCTAAAACTTTTAAAGTGTAGCAGGAAGAATACTGGAATCAATGACAATACAGTACTAGGAGTTGAAAAGGTTTTGGAATTTTCCCCACACATTCACTTGGGAACAAATCATACATGAGATAATTACTTCTGCAAATCTCATACTCTTCAAACAGGAAAAATGCTTGTAATTGACAAGCCATGTCGAGCTGCAATTGCAAAGGTCGATTCTGGACTACTAGTAGTAAAAATAATATGTTTATTTAAAAAAAAATAATCAGAAAGGCTGCTGCTGCAAGAGCAACATCTAATCACTACTAACTCTTTTCAGTTTTAAAGTGTGACCACAAGTGCCAAAAACACAAGCTCCATTGTGCTGTCTCATATGGAAGTTGTAAAGAACCAGAGTAAATGCAACACTGAAGGACTTCTCTTTGGCAAACTAACACAATGTTTCAGAGCTGGCACTGAAACACAGAGGTTGGTGGAGTTATATTTGAAAGAATACAGAAAGCCAAATGTGAAGTGTAAAAATAGGAAGATCCACATTATTGCCATAAAACCATTATTTTCTTCATGATTTAGAAGAAAAATATACTGATGAAATAATGTACTTCTCACTAGTACATTTACTGGCAACTAGCTTACAGAAAGAAAATTTCAATCAAATGAAAAAAGAACTCTGCTACCTGAAAACACCATGACTATATCATCAAAACTGATCTTTAAAGTCAGATTATGGAAGTTTTTGAAATAAAAGGGGAAAGTATCACAGAATGTTCGCGGTTGGAAAATTCCTCAAAAGATCATCTAGTCCAACCCCCCTGCCAGAGCAGGATCACCCCAGATCAGGTCGCCCAGGAACAGATCCAGGCGGATCCTGAACGTCTCCAGAGAAGGAAACTCCACAACTTCCCTGGGCAGCTCATTCTTGTATCTGTCACCCTCACTGTGGAAAAGTTTCTCCTTACATTTACATGGAATCTCTTGTGTTCCAGCTTGCACCCATTACCTGTTGCCCTATCATTGGACATCACAGAGAAGAGCCTGGCTCCATCCTCCTGACACTCACCTCTTACAAATTTATAAACATCAGTGAGGTCAGCCCTCAGTCTCCTCCAAGCTAGAGATCCAGCTCCCTCAGCCTTTCCTCATAAGGAAGATGTTCCACTCCCTTCATCATCTTCGTCACTCAGCACTGTACTCTCTCAAGCAGTTTCCCATCTTTGTACTGAAGGGCCCAGAACTGGACACAATACTCTTGCTAATACAATGCTAATACACCCCAGGATGCAATTGGCCTTCTTGGCCACAAGAGCACATTACTGGCTCATGGTCATCCTGCTGTCCAGCAGCACTCCCAGGTCACTTTCCCATACACTGCTTTCCAACAGTCAGTCTCCAGCCTATACTGACACCTGGAGTTGTTCTTGCCCAGATGCCAGACTCTGCACTTGCCCTTGTTGAATTTCATTACATTTCTCCCTGCCCAGCTCTCCAGTCTGTCCAGGTCTCTCTGGATGGCAGCACAGCCTGCTGCTGTGTCAGCCACTCCTCACACTTTGGTGTCATCAGCAAACCTGCTGAGGGTGCACTCTGTGTCCTCATCCAGGTCATTGATGAATATATTGAATTGTACTGGTCCCAGTATTGACCCTTCAGGAACTCCACTAGATCCAGGCCTCCAACAAGACTCTGTCCCATTGACCACAACTATCTGCCTTCTATCCTTCAACCAGTTCACAATCCACCTCACTATGTGCTCATCCAGACCACACTCCCTCAATTTAGCTGCAAGGGTGCTGTGAGGAGTGGTGTCAAATGCCTTACTGAAATCAAGATAAACCACATCCACTGCTCTACCATCATCTATCCACCTGGTTATGTCCTCATAAAAGGCTATTAGGCTGGTCTAACATGACTTCTTGGAAAAACCATGCTGACTGCTCCTAATGACCCTTTTATTCTTGATATGCTTAGATAGAGTGTTAAGTTGTTCCATCACCTTTCCAGGGATGGAGGTGAGGATGACTGGTCTATAATTACCTGGGTCGTCCTCCTTACCCTTTTTGAAGACTGGAGTGATATTTGTTTTCCTCCAGTCCTCAGGCACCTCTCCTCTTCCCCACAACTTAGCAAAGATGATGGAAAGTGGCCTAACAGTGACCTCTGCCAGCTCCCTCAGGACCCATGGATTTACAGATGTCCAGATTGTTTAATAGGTCCCTAACCCAGTCTGTCATCAACTGAGGCAAACTCCTTTACCCTGACTTCCTCTGGGGCCTCAGGGCTCTGGGGCTCCTGAGGGCAGCCTCCAGCAGCACAGACAAAGAAGGCATTCAGTAACTCTGCCTTTGTATCCTCTGTCAGCAGGGCACCCACCTCATTCATCAGCTGGCCTCTAGTGTTAATTTTAACTGAAATGTATTTGAAGAAACCCCTTCTGTTGTCTTTGACCTCTCTTGCAAGGTTTAACTCCAAGAAGTCCTTAGCTTTCCTGGTTGCCTCCATTCTCTGATAAAAGTTCTATATTCCACCCAAGTGGCCAGCCCCACTTTCCATGATCTGTAGACTCTCTTCTTCCACTTGAGTTTGCCCAGCAGTTTCTTGCTTAACCATATGGGTCTCCTGCCTCCTCTTGATTTCCTACCTGTTGGGATGCTCTGATCTTAAGCTTGGAAGAAGTGGTCCTTAAATGTTAACCAACCATCTTGAGCCCCTTTACCTTCTAGTACCCCATCCCATGGGATTTCCCCTAGCAATTCCTTGAAAAGGCCAAAGTTGGCCCTGCTGAAGTTATTCAATCCAGCACTGTGATTCTGCTTGGCTATTCTGATCCTGCCACACATGATCCTGAACTCCACCAGCTTGGAGTCACTGCAGCCAAGGCTGCCCTCGACCTTCACCACTTCAACCAGACCCTCCTTGTTAGTGAATATAAGATCCAGCAGTGTCCGTCTTCTAGTTGGCTCATCCACCATTTGCATCAAGAAGTTATCATCAATGCACCAGAGGTACCTTCTGGACTGTGGCTGGATGGCTGAATAGCCCTTCCAGCAAACATCTGGAGAAGTTCAAATCCCCATGAGAATCAGGGTCTGTACCTGCAAGACTGCTATGATGCCTGTAGAAGGCCTCATCAGCTTCCTTAGCCTGATCAGGTGGCCCATGATAGACACCCACAGCAGAATCACCCCTGCCAGCCCGTCCTTTAATTCGCTCCCACAAACTCTCAACTTGCTCCTCACCCACCCCTGGGCAGAATTCAATATACCACAACTAAAGCTGAACTATCAATACCACAGCAATTTACAACTTTTTCCTTTGCCATAAACTGAAGAAACTACACGTTAGTAGATGTTTCCAGTTCATGCCAGTTAAAGAGTAAACTGGAAGAAAGAAAATGGCAAAGTCATTCACAATCCATTTGAAGATGCATTCACAGGATTTGGGATTGTTGCATAGTAACAGTAAACAGCAAACAGCTACACTCTCTCAAAAGAAACACAGATAAAGCACAGTAAACTCTATCTTACTAAACCTGTCGTTTACTGAAAAATAATGATATAAAGTCACAGGAATTATCCTTAGGCATGATCACCCTCATTAAGACTTGGAGAGTTTCAACTTCTTGAGCTCACTAATAAGCAAGACCTACAATAACAAAGAACAAAACCAAAACACAACCACCTCCCCAGTCGAAGACCCTTTTGAAACCTGGGTAACAAATGCCACTCTGTAGAATATTTTAAATGCATAGTCTCTCTTTTACAGATGCAGTCATGCCTCTCCCATGAGAGGTTAAGTGAAACAATAGTAGGCAATCTCTGCTAAAAGCTTTATTATTATCCTTTTTTACTTCAAAACTCCTAATGGTGGGGAAGGGGGGGAAGAACAGCTTGCTTTTTCTTAAAACTGTGATATATCAAGAATAGAAAGACATTTAAAATATTTTTTTAATCACTAGATGCAACAGAATTTACCAACAGAAAATTTCAACTCACAGGAAACTCACAAGAGAGCAAAGGAAAGAAAAATTTTACTCCATTCTTCAATTAATCCAATGTCTTGGAAATCAAATAATTTGCTATTTTTAATGCCAGTTGCTCTATATAATGGAGTTTCACAATTCTCTGTACACTTCTCCAGTACTTCAGAACTGCCCAGATTGCAAAACTGAGATAAAGCTCGTCATGGTGTTCTCCACTTCAGCGCACAGCAAAACTGTAACCATGAAGATCATCATCATATTTTACTTCATGCCTTGTATAGTTTGTAACAAGCAACTTACATGAAGGACTTATTTCTTTATTTACTCATCTTTTTGATGAAAGTCACCATACTATTTCTGTTCTTTCGATCATCCTTTTGTCCCTCTCAGTTGCAGCACAGTTTACCCTTCACCCACAAGGTAAGTAGAGTATTGGCATTAAGACAAAAAAAAAAAAAAATACGCAAGGGTTGAACTCCACAGTATCTTACTATATAAAGCAAAGCATTTCCTAGGTCATGGACTCCACACTTTGGATAGATAACAGATAGAAAAAGAATGTAAGTTTCCCTTACATAAATTGTTCCCAAGTAGCCTGTGCTCTAGGTATTTCATCTACATCATTGAGGAATCAGTAACAACACATTATATATTGTTATCATCAATACTGACAATACATTCATACTTCACAACTTCCCCATCTCAGCCTAAACACATTTCTTTCAATGATTCTGCTTTTCATTATACGTTGGAAAGAGCACCACTGGACGAACGACTCAACTCAGTATGAGCACATCATTCTTCTAAACAGAGCTACCACTGGAGCCAGTGTGGCTAAGTCGTGCCCCCTTCAGCCTGAGTATCAGCTGGACTCGAAGTAACACCTGCAATCAGTGTGATTGTTCAGCATCCTTCTCTTTATTCACAACCATTCTACATTTATAGTGTTTCTAAAAGTAAACAAACCCTTTACATTTATAGTGATTCTAAAAGCTAATGTGTTTACATCTTTACTATTGGTCAAACAGCAGAGCTACAGAAATAGCAGTTATCATCCCCCC
>JAOEGS010009658.1:0-22362 GCA_025447755.1 Corythornis vintsioides
TGCCCGAGCAGGATCACCTAGACCAAGTCACCCAGGAACAGATCCAGGCGGGTCTTAAGTGTCTCCAGAGATGGAGAGTCCACAACCCCCCTGGGCAGCCTGTTCCAGAGCTCCGTCACCCTCACTGAGAAAAAATTCTTTCTTGTGTTATATCCATAATCAATTACAACCCTGCTTTAAAAGTGAATCCTAAAAGTTTCTATCCATGCCATGAAGGCAATACACAGCACAGGGACCCAGTGCCAGCCACTACAAAGCTGAGCCTCAGAGATCTGTGAGGGATTGCTGTGGAGCAATCTCTAGCAAGCTCTCTGCACTCATCCAGGTATTGTCCTCAGTCACCCTTCACCACAGCCCTTTTTTTTCTAATGTAGAAAATCTACATTTCTGACACAGCCAGCAGTTCTCTCAGGGTGGTAAGAAATGTGTGTGGTTTTTGTTTGGGGCTGTTTTGGAAGCACAAGCCCTGAAAACCTCACTTGTTGGCTTGCAGAGCTTGGAGAGGAGTAGGACAGTGTGGGACTGGACACCCTCGAGAGCCAGTGGCTGGATGAAAAGAAAAGCTGTAGACCCCCAGAGCAGGTCTGAGAGTGACAGTGTTGTTGTGCTTCACCTCTTCTACTACTTCTTGATGGGATGTAAATCCAAGTGTGAGACTGGCACAGGAAGCTGTTGTCAGTCAGCCTGGCCTGAGAACTTCTCAGGAAACGGGCTCCAAGTGTGACACACAGTCAGCTTCGTTTGTAGTCTTGCTTCTGTTTTATCACATCTCTCTGCCATCCAAACACAAAACCTCAAAGCCTGTGCTTGCTTGAACATTATTTCCACGCAACTAAAATCACCAACAGCTCATAAACATCCAGTGATGCCCCCGAGGAGCAACGAAACTCTCCCAACAGCAGAGGAAGGATCCTGAGAGTGCCTCTACACTTGAAACTGTGTCACAACCCTTCGCTCACACATACAAGGCATTCCCACAGGGATTTCAGTATCAGGGAGTGGTTTTTGCTCAGACTGGTCTAAAGCAGTTCCTCTTATCTGGATACCAATTACCCGGGCTAATTATGCAGGCTGACCAGGCCCAATTTAGCATGGAATCAAAGGATATCTGGAGTTGGAAGGAAAAGATCATCAAGTCCAAGTCCCTGCTCCTCCTTAAAATGTAACTATATGATTAAGAGCATTGTCTAGATGCTCCTTGAACTCTGACAGACTTGGTGCCATCACCACTTCCCTGGGGGGCCTGTCACAGTGACAACCAGGATGTCCAAGAAGAATAAAGTTGGGAAGCTGGTACCAGCTCTGTCAGAACATCTAAATCATCTTCTGGGAGAAATGAGGCAGACCACATATGTGGTGGGAGACAATTTCATCCACAGTGGTCTTAAAACATAAGCACTTTATTTCTGTGTGTAAATAGGATAGCATGTGGTGTGGGGAGAAGGAAGATGGTTGGGCAGTGAGAGTTGTCATGATGTCTCTTCTTGTGTTACTTACTGTTCTAGCCTTTAAGAATACTTCTGATTAGACTTTGGCCTAATATAGCCATGTTTTCAACCATGGCTGAGGTGTGGAGCTGCATCCTATCCCAGCAAAACACTGTTATCCTTTGGTCTCCTGCCAAAATGCTGTGTCCTGCAGACAGAGCTGGCATAGGTACTTCATGGTTTGGGTATCCAAAACATACAATTTGCTCATTTTCTCACCCCACACTTATGGAAGACAGGGGAGGAACTGTTTGTTGAGACAACATTTCTCCATGTGATTGTCTCAAGCTGTACAGGAAGGTTGCTGGATTAGATGAATGGGAATCTAGAGCTGTTGTCTTTAAAAACAGACATTTCCAAGCTATTTCATCCCCTATACAACACCCTTCCTTCCAAATTATCACGGTTCCTATGCACTCATAGCATCAAATGTGGGACTGAGGACAGTCTTAGCTGAAAACACCCCCAAGGTCCACCTGCCAGAGATTCTCATCTTCTATCTTGGCCCCTTGCACTGGGCTGCCACCTATCACTTGCACTCAGGGAACCATTACTTCCCATCACATTGTATGAGCATTTCTGCCCTCTGCAGAGAATTAAAAGGTTTGGGTTCTTTGTTTGTTTGGTTGGGTTTTTTTGCATGGGAGAAGGGTGATGCTCTGTCCTGGATAGACTATGCTAAAGGAAATCAGGCAGCACATCCACTGCTGCCTGCAGAGAAGTGGTGAAGTGATTGAGATGTTATCATCAGCAAACCATTCACCTTGCAGCCGTCCCTCAGAGATGGCAAGCAGGCCAAGGCCGATGGCTCACAGCTTGCTTTGTAGTCAGGGCAACAGAAACAAAATTAACATGAGCTAATGTATTGTGTTCTCACCTGGGAAATCTCCCTGTGGGTGAAAACGGCAGCTACTAATGCAATTTAATTTAGTGACAATCGAGGAGATACTCAAAACTTCAGTGCTCGCTTTGAAATATTACTGCCATTTCCTTCTTTCTTTTCTAAACAGCTAAAATATTGCCTGTAATGCTGCAATTTGGAATGCAAAGAGGCACACAGTAGGAGCCCAAAGAATTGAATTCTACAGTGCCAGCTCAGGAAGAATTCATGACAATGAATTTCACCCTGTCTCAAGTGATCTGGGTGCTGCTGCTGAAGGATCTCAGTTTTCACTCAGGAAGCAGAGTAATACGAGTTTGTTTCATTAGAGAAAATTATAATCAGGTGCCAGTGAAAACAATTTCTTTAATCATTTTACAAGAAACTTTCCCAAGCAGAGACAGACCCTGCTGCTAGAGGGTCATTCTAATATCCTGGGTGAGAACTATGAATATTCATCTAACTAGAGGTCTCTGAAGTGTGTATCTGCCTCTGGAGAGCCCAAGAAAACACATCTCAAAACCACAGTCCTGGTCTGGGGTCATTTTAACTAGGTCCAGGGCTCTCCCAAGAGCATGTCCACAGAGCAGCTCTGCAGGGATGAGCTCTTTAGACTTCTGTCCTCAAAGGAAGTTTTGAATAAAAGACTCAAGGTTCTCCTGCCTCAAACCACCATTCCCCATCCCTGGCTGGGGTGAAGGAAGGCAGGGACACCTTAGGTGGGTAGCTCTCAGCTGCCAAGAGACAGAGGTAGAAACTAGATGTGAAAACTTCAGCAAGTGGAGCACTGGTCCTCACAGCAGTGACAATGAGCATCACAGGAACCAGAGCCCAGTGGGACATTCAGTGACAAAACCTATCCAAGTGACAGCTCTAGAGAGCAGGTGACTGTACAGAATACCTATGGCAAGAGCTGGAGCAGTGCAATTTCCCTCTAAAATGCCTCAGTAATTTTCCAGTGGTGTTCAACAAGTAAGCAATCTGCTGTCAGGGGCAATTTTTGGTCGGTTGTTTTGGTTTTTTAAGGGTTTTTTTCGGGGTTGTCCACCAGAGGGGGCCAATAGGCACCGATTGGGCAGCCCGTGGCAAGATGAGATTTAAACTGACAAAAATCATCGTAGAGATGGAGCAGGAACGTGCTGCGAGCTGGGGAGAGATTTCTGGTTATGTCAGTCCCTCTGCTAAAGGGCTTTTACAGTTTGGATTCCAGCAGCCTTGCAGACCAACTCAGCAAATTACAACTATTTTAACTGACTTACAAGTTGCCACACGGGTGCCTTAACGATGCTGAAAAGATTTGCCCACTCTTTGGAGAAAAATATGAGGCCTGGCAAATGCAAAGCAGTGACAGACTGTCCCAGATTACAGACTTTGGACATTGGCACAGAGTTTGTTCATCGAGGTAGGTGGCCTGGGTGTGGGACACTGAACACCTCGCAGCACAGCAGAGGATTTCCTAGGGTCTGTGTGTCTTAAAATTGCATTTGCCTGGTCCTTTCCATCCATGCTCTTTCCCTGAATTCATATATACCTATCTGTTTATGTAAGTATCTACCTATAGGAGTGTATGTACAGGTAGCAGTGGCAATGGAATGTAGCAGGCAGAAGGGTAGAGGTGTCTGCATTCTTATTAGCAGTGTTAAGAAGGAAAACGAAGGTTACAGGCTACCAGTGACTACTGTTATTCCAGAGGAAAATAAAGTCCCTTGTGAAAGATCAAGAGAATTGAATGGCCTGAAGCCAAGGGTTTCTGCAGGTGAAAGCTGAAGAACTGACCTGACTTCAGCACTCTCAGGTCTGACACTACTGTGCCACACTGCCCTGCTACAAAATATATAAAGGAATTTTCTTGGGGTGTTGGAAGGTGCAGCTGAGGGGTAAGGGGAGGGAGATGAGACTATGTCTTAGAACTGCTGTTAGATTAAGAAAAGCAACTCTGGAATCATAGCTGCTTTTTGTTTGGCTCTTTCGTGTTGGATTTCCCTTTATTCAGAGCACCCAGATTTTGAGTCATGAGAATGTTTCAGCACAATTTGGTTTTCCCTTTCCCATGTGTCTTCCTTCATCTTAAACTAGGCCAGGGTAGATTCATCAAAAGGGAGACAAGCACCAACTGTCATGTAGCTGCAAATAGTCCAGGGGTCTGTGTGAGATGCTTTCCACCAGAAGCCTCCTCTTAATGCAGTGGTACCCAAGGCATGGGTCATAAGGACTGCACTGTCCCTAAGACTACTCCTTTGAGCAGAGGAACATTAAAGTTTCTCAGCTCATCATAAAGAGGGGATGAAGTTCCCCTGTGGTGAAGGCCAATGCACATAATCCAGATGACGAAGCGAAAACCAGGTCTTGCCAAAAGACTGACCACACAAAATTTGGTCCTCTCCTCAGAACTACAAAGAAAATAATTAAACCAACCAATGGTGCTCTAATCCCTACAGCAACAGGAGTCAGTAGCTCCAAGTACAGGAACCCACCTAGACCTCCTGTCCTGGAGCTTCTGAAGTCAATACTGCAAGATGCTCAGCCCAGGGACAATTGTATTTACCAAAGGAGTGTGTGTCTACTCTGAAGCTGACAGTGTGACCATGAGCTGACATGAGCAAGTCCTGGGCTTTCTTGAGGAACCTGTCTCACAGAATCAACATTTGTTCCCTGGGCTGGATATTCAAGAACTGAATTTGTTGTGAATGGAGAATGACTGTGCTGCTTCTGAACTGAGGGTCTTTTGGCCTCTGAGGGCAAGACCACAAGTTCCAATTCTACTGTCAAATTATTTTCACAACATAAAATTGCTGCTCCATTCTATTTGTGTTTCTCACACAATTCAGCTTCCCACTTTCTCCTTCAGCCAAACTCATTTCCAAAGCAGCTGCAATAATGTCATTACTCTTTTAAATGAAATCCTTGAGTCTTTCAGTAATATTGTTCCTCTGGCAACTAGTGTAACTACATTTATCCTGATGGAGAGGTAATTTAATGCTTACTTTCATAATAAGTACAAATGAAAGCCCCATTATACAGGAAAGCTGTGGCAATTCTGTAATTACCCAGGCTGTTATTCTAAAGATCTCCCTTAATGTCCCACTATTTATCACTTGAAAACCCCCACATCTCATACAAACTTTGCCCAAACTGCTTCTCTTTTGGAAGAAGTCTGATTTCAGGTAAATGGCTTCTCTCTGGTGCAGCTTAAAGAAGTATCAGTCAAACCTTCTTGGTTTAATTTCTGGGTAATGTGCCTACACAGACACGCAAATTGCACAGGGTAAATTTAGTAAGAGAAAATATTGAACTGAAAGATCATCTTTTGTTTTCCACGGCCAACTTCCTCCAGCAGCCCTGCATGGGTGCTTTCTTTCTATGAATAGTGGTAGAGGTATTTCAGCACTTAGAGTTTTACAGTGAGATTTCAAAGCCTGTAAACTTCTAATCTGGCATTTTTACCTTTGTAAAGTTCATGGCAACGTTGCTGGTAAGATTAGAAATACATTTTTTATCGTCAGGACCACCTGTCCCTCTGCCCTGGCTGTAACTGTCTCACTGATTCACCATTCAGCCTCCACTAGAGAGCAGTCCCCTTTATTTGAAGAAGGAAAAAAATGTCTGAAGGCAGAGGGAACTGTTGTTTTTGTGAGACCTTGGCTCACATCCTCTGTCATCCTTGCTCTAGCTGTGCTTTTTCACTGAAAAAAATCACACCCAAGAACAGGACTGACAGAAGCAGGGAGCTACTTTGCCCCCATCCACTGCTGTGGGCAGCCCAAGAGAGCTCTGCTTCATCACATCACACTGCATCCCAGTAGACAGCTCCACACAGGGTCTTGTGTTGTGTCCATTACTGAAATATAGCAACATTTCAGAGGAGCACTTGGAGACCCCACCAGCCCAGACCATGTCAGGCAGTGGTCATTCTCCAAAGAAGTGACAGAAGATCTCTCTCCACCTCTCCTCTTAACTAGGCAGGACAGAGAGCGGCTTGCATCTTGGATTATTTCTACTTCCAATTACTGAGTAGAAATTGCCTGCTAGAAAGGCATGCTGCTCATGGAGAAAGGTTGACTTCGTTTTTTGAAAGTTCTTTTCTCTCCCTCTTTGTTTCATCCTTCTCTCCCCCGATTTATGTGTGTGCATTTATAACAGGAGGAAACAACTGGTTCTTTGGCCACAGAATAATTTTTGGAAAGCAGTAGGTTAGAAAAAGAGAGAAGGAAAGAAAAAAAAAAAAAAAAAAAAAAGCCAATGAATAAAGTAGGAAATTTCTTACCATCCTCTGAGTGACTAAGACCATGATGGTGGCTAATGCAAAGACGAGTAACGCAACAAGGCTAACGATGATGAAATACAAACAAGTTTTGTTAGTGGCTCCAAGCCTCCTGGAAACGGTATCTTCATTCACATGCATGGCTGATTCACCAGAGTCCTTCACCTGAAAAGCTGTTTGCTCTTGTGCCGAGCACATTCTTATATAGCTCTCAGGGTACTGCTCTGTAGCTCCTCTTGATCAGGTTCAAGTTGCAGCCCATCTCTGCTCCTGGCAGGATTTTCCCCCTTCATCCTGGCTCATGTGATCTGGAAAAAACAACTTCATCACTTGTAGTACAAAGAAAGAAGGACCTGGGGGCGTGAAGCAGGACGCAGCTGTGAAGAGGGGAAGGAGCTTCATGTTCTCACTCAGGGATTTTGTGACAGCAGCTCTGTGCACTGCATCAGAGGTTTCTGATGTCAGAAGGCAAATAGTTACCCAGATCAGCCATCCTCCCCCCGCCCTGGCTTTCTGTGAAATGGAGAGCTATGTAAATTCTGTTTCATTTTATACTCAGTGCAGCTACCATTTGGTACCTCACCCGAGCTCTGCCTTCCTGTCACACAGAGTAACCTCTCTGTGTTCTCAGTCGCTTCTCAGAGCTGCAGCCTCCAGAGCTCTGCATCCAGAGAGAACCAGGCTTTGAGTTTGGTGACTCTTGCTCTTGCCTCTGAAGGTCTGGAGATGTTGGGTGAGATATTTATTGAAGTGTTTCATTGAAACGGGTCAGGAAGGCATCTGTGGAGCAGGATGCAAGTTCTAGACAGAGCCCTAGGAAGAAAGTGCTCACAGCAGAGCAGCTAAAAGCACAAATATTGGGATGTGCCTGCCCTCAGAGGGTGCCTGTATTCACCTCCCTGCCTTATTTTCAACTAGTGGATTAATGCTTATTTCTATCCTGTCCACAAACCCCTCCTCTGTCTTAGCCCAGGACTATCACCCAGCCACAGGGCTTCTCATAGAACTGAAATGAGGTTTCCTTAACTGGAAACATTCCTACTTCATTCCCATGGGGAAGGACCATTCATTCCTAACCCTGCATTTTTTATGTGTGATGACTCCTTGATTTCTGGCCAGTCTGGCTTAAAAGACACTTGGGTGCTACTGAAAATTTTCAAGGTTAGATGTGTGACCTCTTTTGACTTGTATCTATATGACCCAGTTTAATCATGTAACACAATCAACATGAGTAGGAGCATTATTTGTCTCAGTTATTCCCAGTTCAGTAATACAAGGGCATTAGAGAGGCCAAACAGGATCTTCTTAGTTGCCCATCTAGTTCAATAGCCTTCGGTAGAGTGCAACAAGAGATGCCTTGGGAAGAATATCAGAACAGAAAAAGCAGGTGTTTATTGAAAGGAATTCTCCCATTTAATTTGGGCTTTTGGAACTCCCAAACCAGAGGTAATACCTTTCTATGTCAATCCAATCCTTCTTTACACCCTTGATATTAGAATCTTGACATCTTGTATTATTACCACTATCTTTAATAAAGTCACCTCAGCAAAGTACTACAAAAGCTTCTATAGATTTCCAAAGTAGTGTTTTCCAGAGCATTATTTTTCCTCTGGGAAAGCAGTCACAATCTGATTAGAGGCAAAGGGAAGCAGCCTTTGCTACTTAAGGATGAGACAATAGTCTCACTTGATCAGGCCTTCCTCAGGAAACCAGTTGCTCAAGACTGACAGGTTGGATGAGGTGCATCCTCACCCACTGGATCCTGCCTGATAGATGCAAAACACCAGACAGCTGCTAGAAGCAACCCTGCTCTGGTTTATACTGGAAAGTTTGGATTTGCAAGGGCAAGATTTACACAGTCAGTGTAGGGGTTCATTGGACCCCTTAAAGCAGCAAACCCAACCTTTGGGAAGCAGAAAGTCCTCTAGTACACTTGGTGCTCCCCAATCCTCCTGGACAATATGACAGTTCTGAAATGTGAGGAAATCCAAATTACAAGGACCTTGCAGTGACTGGCAGCATCTTCTATTCTTGAAAAGATGGCTCAGCATCTCTAGTCCATGGCTGAGCAGATAGCTCCTTAAGGAAGATGATTTTAGGAGAATTGTGGTAGTGTAGTTTTAAGGATGTCACATCACGTTTGGTGTCACAAGGAGGGCACAGCCCTCTGTGACCTTGTAGGCTTTTTACAGTTACATATTGGATATGCACAGTCAGCTCTTCAAGTAAACCACCTGTGCTGAACTCACAAGTAGGCAACCAGATACTGTGGTGGTGATAACTACACAAGAAAAATACATCCGTGAGGGGGAAAAAAAAGGACAATTAATCACTTTGTGTAAACAAGTGCAATCCAGATCAACTTTGTTCTGTTGCTTTCTAAGCTGCAACTATTATGTCTCTAATATAGCACTGGAAACCTACAGAGTTTAGTGTGTTGGAAATGCTGAAATCTGCTGGGAAGGTCAAATAACAGTGTGTAGGGGCACAGAGCATCCAGTCATGCAGTGATTCAACAGCAAGAGCAAACACATAAGACTGCCCTAGATAACAGCAGGATCAGTGAATGATTCCCCTTTGTAATGGGTGAAAAATCTAGAAATGCTGAAGTGAAACGTGGCTCAGGTAAGGCAGCTAAACTGCTAAGGCAGCCAGTAGTTTTTAAACAGCACAATACTGCAAAAGGAGTGGAGACTTCTGTAGCTTTGTGTTAGGCAGCAAAGAAACCACTGTTAAATAGGTGTTCTTGGGGTAGTGTGGCTTTATAGCCTGGCTTCGAGGTGGTGATGCACTTCCAAATGTAAGTTTAGTGCAATGCTCTGTTACCCCCCAGTTCTTAATGTCACTCTACAAACCCTATCCCACCATCACCTGCCTGACTTCCCAGTTTCCAGAGCACAGTTCACTGCTTTCATACCTCTGACCACTGTTGCACCAATGCTCCCAACCTCTGGTTCAAGAGGTTAAATAGCAGGTGCTTGCTCTATATTTGCATTGGCACGTGCTGCATCCTCTGCCACAAAGAGCTGTGTGTAAAAGGACAAAGAGGGAGAAAACAAGTGAACCACAAAAACAGCAGTTCCAATTATTTCTTGGTAGATACTGTGAGCGACTCTTTAGCAGAAAAGCATAAAATATCCCAGCCCCTTGTTAATATTTAGTTAGCTACTCCTCTGCTGAAAGGAAATAAACTTGATGAAAACATAAGAGCCATCCACTTGGTGAATGGAAATTCACTGCTGACTGAAGTCTGTGAGAAATGAGAACATTTCTGAAAGACATTAATGGCCAGTAATGTAATTAAAATCTTCTTTAAATCTGTATAGCTAACCAGCTGCCACTGAAATCCAAGGCTGTGAGGTGTATAGGTGCCTTTAGAAGTTTCTTTTTTTATCCTTGATGGGAACTGGGTCCATTTCTCATCAAAACAATCTTTCATGTTTATATCCATGTAGTTTGCTATCAGAACCTGGTCCTTAGCTTTTCAAGAGCTAAAAGAGCTCAGAGAAGATGCACCATAATGTGTATTTTAGTACCTTCCCAATTAAAGGTCTTCAATAGCAAAGATGTTATTGGGCTTCTGATCTTCAAAGAGACCCCATGAAATATATGGTTGTTTAGCTTCTGAGTGCACATGTATAAACATGTGAGCACATGCAGGTGCTTGTAAATCGTTTGATAGGGAAATGCAAAGTCAGTAAATTGAGGTTACTGCAGAAAGCCATTAGCACTCAAGGGATGAATCACCTTGTTGTCGGAGGTTTTTAAGTTTCCTCTAGTGAATCACTCTCCAGTATTGCTCTTCAGTGTTATCTTTGCACTCCACATCTCAGGCCAAGCCAGGGGAGATAAGTGCCTGGGCCAGGATTGACCAAGGTGTTTGTTGGTGGTTTGTTTGTTTTTGGTTTTGGCTTTTTAAAAAAATATTTATTAGAATCTTTTTCTTTTTATGTGGTCTGAATCCAAGGCTGGTCACAGGATGAAGTAAATGACACCCCAGTGTCATGCTCCTAACACTGTTGTGGTGATATTGTTGGTTGTCACCATAAAATGCTCTTTTGAGGCAGATGCTGCATGAGTCTCATCCAAGCCTTCTGCTTCTGCAACGTTTTGGAAGGTTTCCAAGAATAGCAATGTCCTTTCCTCATTTTCTTTCTCAAATAAAATTACTGAATAAAAATGGACCTCAGATGAGAGGAAAATAAGAGAAAAAAAAAGGAAGGTTAGAGCTACCATTGCTCAGTACTGTCTCCTTGGGAAGCTACATAGCATTTACTCGTGCTGAGCAACTGTCGTCTTTGGCCAAAATAATTACATCACTCAGCCTTGTAAGGTAATAGAAAAACAGGTATATTAAATTAGCTGAAAATTGGCTATAGGGGGAAAACCACCTTTTTATACTGTAGGTGATACACACCATCCATCTCTTTTGAAGTGCAGGTAGAAAGCAGAGGCATTAGGGTAGATAATAAAATGCAATAACAAAGCAGTGCAGATGGAACAGTTAGAAAAGTGCAATAACTTGCACAGATTTGTCAGAGAGTGCATTTGCTCAGCAGGAAATATTATTACTGCCCAAACAGTAACAATTCTTCCCTTGTAGCACCCTCCCCAAAGCAAGGAGCTGCCTACTTTGCTGGAAAATCGTTGATATCTTACAGTAACATTTGCTGGTGAAAGTTAATCCAAGTGGAAAAGCTCTTTTCTGGGTATTAAACCCCTCTTGTATTCTGATTAATGACTTGGGAGTAAAGCAAAGAAGATAATGCATGAATTGCAAGGCTGGAAGAAATAGGATAATTAATAACATGGCTATAAAAAAAAAAAAATTAATAAGAAAAAGTAGAGCTATTTAAAATGGGATTTTCAGACACATCTAGATATTTCAGATACCTGAAATTCCAGTTATTCAGTTACAAAACACCAGAAGGCCCTTAATGTCCAACATGGTTCTTATCATTTTCTGTAAACCAAGCCATTTCTGTGAGATTAAAGCAGCATAATAAAAAAAAAGGAGCCACCCAAGTCTATTAAGACTCTGGTGCCTTTGCTGGTGTCTGAATTCAAAAGAGGAAGGGTTGTATCAATTTCAAGTTCATTAAGAGACAGAGAAAGGACATTTACATTTGCTGGCCTGAGTGTGTTCTTCAGGTCTCTGGACACTCTTGAAAATCTTGGTGTGAGCAAATCATGGGATGGTTCTGAGTCAGAGGGAGGAAGTTCATATAAATGGATTCAAATAGCAGGGTGAAATTACCATAAGCACTGAAACCCATGGAAAGAAAGGGAACAGCTTCATTTAATTGGGCTGGATGGTCTTTATTTAATTGGATGAGGTCTGCAGAGAACTCACTGTGTGTTATGTGAAGGGATGCAGCAGGGAAAGCAGCTGTGTCCAGATGCAGCCAGGGCTGGCAGAGAAAAGCATCACCACAGTCAACGCACCATAGGAAAGGATCTTGCACTCAAATGTGTGTAAGAGATCCACAGATTAGACATCACAAAGGGACCTTTAGATCACACAAATGGGCATGTGATTTTTACCTGGAAAACCTGGAAAAGAATAATGCTGATGAGCCAGGCAAGGAAACATCAGGTGGGTTCTGAGCTGTGGGACAGGATCAGACTCGAACGGCATTTTGCATCTCTGTGTGGCTCTCACCCCACCTAAGGAAGAGTGTGAGGCATGTAGGCACCTGAGGATGCAGTTGAGCAATGATTTCAGAAATGATGACAGTACCTCTTAGGTGGAAAGTAGAACTCGTGTGTCTTTGGAGACATAGGTATAAGGAAAGGCACTGGAAATGTTAGACTGTAATAAGAAGAATTTTCCTCTGTGTGAATACAAAACTTCTAGTAATTGGCCGTGGTAGAAAGTGGAATCCTGAACTAAAGACTAGCTGGTCTGATTTATGTCAAAAGCTCTTATTTGTGTTCTCTGTTTAGAAGTGTGTTGACAGGTTTTGATTGAAGAGAGATGAGTGATCTGGAGGTCAGATGGAAATAAAGAAAACTGCATAGAGACCACATCAGCTCTGGTTTAAGTTCACTAGAAGAGCAGAATTACCTCGTGTCTGAATTCAGCTGGCAGTATGGTGTATGCAGATTAGAGAGAGAGACCACAGGAGAGCATGGAATCCTACATTTGGCAGCCACCAAATCTCCCTGTGTCCTACAAAGAGGGAAATGCAGAGTCTGCTCAGTGTGGCATTCAAACACTAAACCCTACCAGGAAATAATATGAGAACCAGTCAAAAGCCAATGTCACAACTCGCTTGAAATTCAGTCTTATACATCACAAGAAGAACAGGAATGTAGGGTGAAAGTATATTTGTAATTCTGGCAAGCTGAAAGGCTTGAGCAGTTCACCTTTCTCAAAATAATAAAGCTCCATCACTCTTCTTCTCAGGGAAGAAACTGTGAAGTTGTTTATTTTTTCCATCCCTACAGTGTGAGAAAGGAAAGAGCTTGCAAAATTTCTGCTGTAACATATGTGAGTTAGCTGCCTGAGGTACCAGAGCTACCTTAGGTCACCTCACAGCCTGAGATGGGTTTAGCCTCACAGCACCTCACAGGTGGGTCAATGTTGGTGTTTCTCTGTCCTCCCTGTTAAATAATGGAGCATCAAAAGCTGAAAATGCCTCTATAGAGGCTCAGTGGTCAAGTACAGCTGTGCACTCAAGTCTGGGGACACTCTTCAGGTGTTAGTGCCCGTAAAGGCTCCCTGAAGAGGTCCTCAGGCCTCTACAGAGTTGATATGACATGGCTTAGGAGCCTGAGCATGCACAGAAAAGCTGCAGCCAAGGGCTTCTTAGCTTAAGTGATCTTTCAAAATCCACACAAAAATCAATGGTAAAAGAAGAAAATAAACCACTTCTCCTCAGGGTGATAGGAACTTTCTCTCCAGATGGGGAACTGGTAGAAATCCTAAGAATGATGTTTCAAAAAACCTTAAATGATGAAAGTTGTCTGTAGCTTTTTATTCATGGCAATTAGCACAAGATCAGCTTGAAGCTGCTGGTGTCTTTTGGTTATAAGCTTGGACCTGAGACAGTGCAAAAAGTAGTTGCTTTGTAGTCTACCATAACTGTAGCTGAAGACAAAAATCAATGTAGGAAAAGCTGCAAGTTCCCTCCCTGGAGCAGTGTAGCCCTTGGCTGCAGTCAGCGTCTCTAAACAGATCTGGTCAGATCCCAACCCCACGTGACTTATAGTTAAGTGAATTTAAAGTTGTGCTAATTTACACCTCAGGATGAGCAATTTTTCTGCAGTGATTTTTCAGAGCTTTTTGACTTCTCACAAACTCTACTTATGGACAAGGGGCACGATTTTCATAAATGTATAGGATGAAACCCTTGGTGGCTCTCCATGCCAATGCTGAAGGTAGTTCAATGTAGCCGCAGTGTAGCCAGACCCTGCTTCCTTTGTAGGTGATTCATCCTGGCTTAGAACACTTGAGTTAGGTGAGGTGATCCAGTTCCATAATGTTTGTGTCCCCAGCCCGTATCATGGACAGATATAGAAACAGCCTAGAGAAGCTGTTTGGTTTGGATACCCTTCAGATGGCTAAAAGCAGGGAAAATGTCTGGGGGTGCCTGAAGTTTAGGAGCGTGAGGCTCATTTGCAGGCGTAGGGCTGGAAGGTTAATCATTGCAGTTCTAGTGAAAAATCACACCCACCTATTGTCATCACCCACCCGAGACTGGCAGCTACTAAATAAGCATAATACAGCATGTTTGGGAGTGAAATGATGAGGTCACCATGAAGCAGGGATGACCCAGGGACTGAGATGTATCCAGGGAGGAGCAGAAACAGTGGGATAAGGAAATCAAGGCACCACACAACAAAGAGCCCTGACTCCATCACCACTGGAAAAACTTGTTGTTCATTTACATAATCCGAAGAAAATATATGTCACAGGAGAATGTAAAGGCAAAATCAAAATATTCAGCCTTGAGTGACAGTCCTTCTTTGTCCCTACAAAGGTGATTGTCAGGCAAAATACTGCATCTGGCAGTATTTTCACTAGAGCAGCTGTCCTAATAATAACGAAAGCCTTTCTCAAAGGTGTATTTCTTAGCCACAGGAAGGACATGTCCACTGTGGATCCTGTTTTGTTTGCCCTCTGTGGAATTAAATTCCGTGTTTCTATCTTTGATTCTCATCATGGCCTACAAAAGCTCTTGTGCTTTCCCATTGATATTCATATCATTTCTACCTCAGCCTCTCTTGAATTAATGTAACCCAAGAACCTTCACAATGTCAGTCACAATTTACACAGGCTTATGGTGAAAAATTTCATCTTGTCCGTTCCAGAATTCCCCCGCCCCCCGATTTCCTTTATTTCTTTCTTTGATGCCTTTATGCAAATGTCTTAGTACTTCCTTGGGCATGCAACACACAGCAGGTTTCACTGATAGAAAAGGTTTTTTCACCCTATCAAAAAGAGTTGGACACTGACACCCAAACTGCCCATCAACAAGAACAAATGTACCAAACAGAATCATAGAATCAGGTTGGAAGGGACCTTAAGGACCATCTAGTTCAACCTGACCCAGTACCCTGTCCAGACAAATCCAGTGTTGGGGACTCCACCTGGAAAGGGACTTCCCACCCTGGGAAGATTATTCCAATGGCTGTTTGTCCTTGTGAAAAATTTTCCTTGTGTCTAAAAAAAAACCAAGTATTTTTCTGTTCTTACAATTTCCCCAGACTTTTCCACACTGAGGGCCTGCCAACTGACAGATGGATTTTGAGTTGATTAGAGCAAAGCAGAAGGAATGCAACAAGGTGAGGCTCAACCATGCCTTCTGCCAAAACACAGGTAGCCAGAGTTGTGGGGTCCACCAACCAGCAGAGGTGGTTCAGTGAGTCAGCAGCAAACACCAAAGTGATGCTCAATGCAGCAAACCTGAGCTGCGGTTTCATGCAAACTCATTTACCTTCTTTTAGACTATATGGGTTCATGCCCCCTACATTTCGCTCTCAGTTTCAGGTATGAATGAATTCTAAATCTTTAGGTGAAATCTTCAGAAGAAGAAGATACCTAGTTTGGCCTAGTTTCAGTACAAACCTAAGCAAAAACCACAGAATTGTTCATGGTTTCTAGACCAAACCATACAATTCCCTTAGATTTTCAGGGTTGCATTATGAAAGTTTCATGGAGTCTGAAAAAAAATAAGCATGAATTTTAAGGACTATGAATTGCTGTTGATACGTTTGTGTCTACTGGGAATATAATGGCTGACAAGTCTTTTTGATCAGATGCCTGACAGATCTAGTTGAGGATGGCCCTGCTCACTGCAGGGGGGATGGACTAGATGACATTTGGAATTCCCTTCCAAACCAGGGCTTTCTGTGACTCTATGATTCTCTGCATTGTAGGAAGCCCCAGGTGTACATTTCATTTACATTTCATTGTAAATGATAATGGATTGTTAATTGGTCCTCCTCTGCTCCTGAGCTTTGGACTTGGTTTGGCCCTTGTATTGGTATTGTTAGTGTAGTTTCAGCATTTAATTCATACCTGGAATTAAAAATCAAGGATTCCCTTTGTCATGATGGGAAATCTAAGGGTGGTACAGGCACAGTGAAGACCAGTCTACATTTTTTATACTTTTAGAGTTTAAAGAGACTAGGAAAATACTTTGACTCTAGTGCTGTTCTCTCTTATTGATTAACAGCAGCTTCTTCCAGTAGACAACAAAACTTGCATTATTTTTAAGTCAGGCCAGGAACTCACCAAGCACTTGGTAGATCAGGCCACTCACACACACGAGTGTGGTGCAGCAAGGGCTGTGCAGATAAGAGATAGCTTCAGCCTTGAATTCATCATGGTCAAATAGTAGCTAAATGAAAATAGGAGTGAGAAGATGGATGAACAGCACTGGAGATACATTATGCTGTAGAAAAAATAGTCTTGAAATATAACAAAATTTCAGTGAAGTAAATGTGTGTATTTTTGCTGGATATATTTCCAATTGGCTACTGAGCCAATTCTGTCACCCAGGATACATCAGTACAAATTTTCTTGCTGAATTCTTTAGAAACTACCTTATTGAGCACAAGTGAACCAGGCAACTCAACTGGACTGGAAGATTTCATTTCAAAAGACAGCAAGCTTTCATTTCAAAGACTTGAAGCCATGATGGACCTGCCACGTCTTTCCTGAAGTCACGCCAATGTTTAACCAGCTTCAGTCTCACGGATTTACCTTCTTTTCTGGTGAATTGACAGAGTCAGAAGACAGAAAAGAGGAAAGCTTCCTGGGGTGCTTTTTTTACCTTATTAATGAGGTAAATGAGAGTCAACAATTCTCATTTTCGGTGGTCAAAACTTTCCTTTTCTTAACTTAAATTCACATGGACCCAGGTTCAAATTTCATTCTTTCCTCTGAGGAATTTTCTCTCATTTCTCTCAGTAAAAGTATTTCATAGACTCCAATTCATTTGCTCAGTCTTGCCGCTGCAACTTTTCAGCGGTGATGATCTGTAACAGACTGTGTTTGTCAGAACATGCAGGACGGGAAACTACAAACTGCAGCTTCAAATGAAAAGAACAATTGAAAGTTAGAGGCACCCACTCAAAACCAAACATATCCCTTTTCTCTGTGGCCCCTGTAAATGTAATGAGGCAGTTTCAGGCTGTGTCTTGACATGTTGCTTTGGTTTGGGTTTGCTGTTGGCTAGAGGGGGTTGGCCTGTGGGTAAAACCCAGGTTGAAAGGGAATCTGGTTTTATGTCTAGTCTCTGCCACTCTGTCCTGCCTGACCAGGTGGGCTCCATGTCATCCGCTGTGTCCCACTTTCCCCAGCAGCTTTGGTGGGAAGTTGTGCCAACATACAGCCTCACCATCTGTCAGCAGACCCTAAAAGTGGAGGATATTTTACACAGGGTAGTAATGACTTTGCCTGGATTTTCTGATGCCAAAAGCAGAGGGTGGGAGTGGAGCAAATGACCATCCTGCAAGAAAAGCCATCTACACGTGCTCTGCACTTGTCTGCTCCTTCTGTAAATGCTTTGAGAAAAGAAGTGCTTGAACCTAGCACTGAGAAGGACCTAAAATGCCTTTGGGTCTATTGCAATATACCCAACTCCAGATCTTTCTACCCAAGAACTTCCATCCTTTTACAAGAAAGATCTACCTGACTTCTACCATTTTATGGACAGAAAAACTGAGGCAGAGGATGGAGAAGTGACTAATGGATCAGACACACCCAGTGTCTTTCCAGAACCTTTGCCAGATGCATTGGACAAGTGAAATCCATGGAACTGCAGTGGGTTTCTACCCCAAACTCGAACAGTTTGCAGAAAGAGGATTGTGGGCCAAAGAAAAGCTCCATGAGCACTTGAGGCAGTGCCTTGTCCTGTCTGAGTCTGATCAGTCTTTTCACATCCAGCTGGGCAAGGCAAGGAATGAGGGAAGGAGTTTGATGAAGATAATAGGAAAGAGGGGGTGGTGCTGTAGGTTGTGATGAATGAAGATGAAACAGCTTTGACTCAAGCAAAGGAAACTTCACATTTGGAATTTCAAAAAAAACAACTCAATGTTTCTGCCATAGCAGATAAACATCTATCTGGTTTATTACTGGGAATATATTTTTTTTCCTGTTTATAAATAGAAAAAGCATGCAACCTCATGTTATTTCCTCTGGGGTTTTTTTTGGGGAGTTGATATATGTGGGTGGTAAACATCATGCAAAGAAGTTGTTATTATTAGTCGATATGTAGTAGAGGAGGGCAGGGGCTGAGGTTTTGATGTACCAAGTATGGCCTTGCCACAAGCCAAATGTAGGTCACCCACTCATCTATGAGGAAGGAGGGACAGCACAGCCCAGCCTCTACCCTGTGGCTGTGATTGTTCCTTTGCATTTTTCCTGTCAAATGACAACTTAGAGACACAAAGACCTTCAGTCTAAAGCCTAGCAACGATACATAAAAGCATCAATACGCATCTAGACAGGGTTATCAATGCACTTGGTTAAGAAAGCTTTTTAGCCTTGACAAGCCCTGCTTGTGGTGTGGTAACAGCCAGCAGTGGAAACAAGTGGTTTGTACAAAACAGATTGCAAGGCAGTCATGTGAATTTTCAGTCCGAACAGGCGATGCAAAGCCTGGGAGGAAGCAAAGCACGGAGCGATGCTCCCCTGGTACTTCAGGCTCCAGCTTCCAGCCTCGGGTGCATGAACTGCCCTAGCTGGCCTGGAGCATCCCTGGTGTTAGAGCATGAAGGACTGTGCTGCAGGGTGTGTGGCTCTGGGGAGTGTGTGCTGCAGGGTGTGTGGCTTTGGGGAGTGTGTACTCATGGTGTGCAGTTATGGACTGACAAGAGCAGGGTCTCTGGAGATGGGATGCAGGGACACCCACAGCCATTTCTGCACGTTCAGGTGGCCTCCAGGCACAGAGAACCAGTGGTAGCTGGTAAATATGTTCCAGGAGGTTCACCAACCCCAAGGCAACCTTAATCCTATAGGTGCCGTGGGATATTTGGGGTTTACTGTGGCTATATCTGGCTTCATTGTGACCTTCGGGACAACCCTATCAGGGTAGTGACCTATGACAGTCACACTGCAGGTCTGCGTCCAATCCCACACCGGGGCTTTGATCTTCTGAGTCACAATCCAAAATGGCTTGCAACCAGTTGGAAATATTGCAGTGGATTCCCCTCCACTCAGAAATGCTGTTCTGATAAAAGCGTTTTTCGGAAAGATGGCCACTATGATAAAACTTTTCACACAATTAAAAAAATCCCTGACATTTTCATAAGCATGAGAGATGCAAGTTCAGCATTTTGGGAGTAGAATGATTTCATTTTGCTATAAAAAAAAAAAAAAAAGATGTTTTGTTTTGGAACACTTCGCCTGATACTATTTTATTCATGCAAAATATTTATTCAGCTTGAAACTATAGGAAAAACAAGCGTTTTGATCTCCCTTTGCTATGCTTTGGTGGTGGAGAAAGGGACTTTTTTCTTTGTGATACATTTCTAGGATTTTTGAATTATTTTTTTTTTCCTGTGTAAAAGTCATTCTTAAATTACAGCATTACAACACAAAAAAATAAAAGCTAGTTCCTGGTGAAATATTTGCATGGCTGTTGGTTCTCCAGTGACAGCATGTTTGTCAGCTCTTCTATTTGGGAAGACCTCCCTTTCTGCTGAGCTAATGAATTTCATAATGCTTTGAAAAATGATCAGTTTGCTTCACTTCCCAAGAGACACGTCAGTGCAATAAAGGTTGAGTGATGGTGCACAGAGATGTGGAGAGATGGGTCAGGGACCAGCAGACAGGCAGGGCAGGTGGAATGAAGGAAGAGCTGGAGAAGTATGGAGCTGTGGTAATAGATGTGGGACAAGGCGGCTGAAAGATTAAGCCTGTGGGTCTGTGGGAAAGCAAAGGATGTTCATGAAGAGCAGTCTACCACGATGTGGATTAGAGTCAGGGTTCTCTCTGCCACCACTATATCTCACTTGGGAATGTTGTCAAGGGCACTGGATAAGGAGTGTAGGGCCCCCAAAGAGTCATGACTGTTCACAGTGCAGTCACAGATCACAGGTGAACTGCTGCACTACCAATGACTGTTAAAGGAACAAGAAACTGGGCTGCCTTGCGAGCAAGGGAGAAGCTTCTGCCCTGCCTGAAGCAGCACTTGAGGGCTGGAGGATGGAGCAGGGGTGATGGGTTAGCCAGGGGGTCTCCCAGGACAAGCATCAAGGTAGGGGTGTGGGGGCAAGCAAAGGATAAGGAGATTGTATGGCTATGGTGCAGAACAGGACACGCACAGATGTGGGTGGGGGACTGCAGAGGAGCAGAGAATAGAGGTGTCTGGGGGCACAGGCAGCAGAGGGGGGGTGGCACTGGCTGTGTGCCCCCAGCTGACGCCGGCGTGAGGCACAGGCGCTGGACGGTACGACCGGTGGTGAGTCACTATGTAGGCAGAGGATGTGGTGTGTGGCTCAGAGGAGTGGGGAAGACCCAGTCCCACCACTGCTGCTCACCCCTCTGCTCTGGTGAGCGAGCAGCAGCGGCGGGAGAGAGCCAAGGGCACAGCTCGGCCGGGCTTCGAGAGACCCGGGGAGAGGAGAAGGTGCCACACTTTACTCATGGGGAATTTGTTGGTTTGGTGTCCATTTCTGTGATAAAACCAACAGTTAGGGCAGTGGTTCTCCACATGAAGGGGCGTTTTATATAAGCCACCTTTGCAACTTTTTGCTTCTCTTTTTATAAAGTTAAAATGTAAATATTTAGCCTGACTTGCAGCTGACTGTGAAATATAAAAGAAGGGAAACCATCCAGATGGAAAGCAAAAGAGGACATGATGGACCTGCAAATCAAAACACATCCCAGTCATAAGAAGGCTGCAAAAATCTGATAAATTTAACCCTGGTAAAGAGTTTGCAGAATGAAGTAGCTGAATGCTAATAAATCTGTTAGATTAAATGAAAGAATGTAGAGGAGGAGGTACCACAGGTGTTGAAGTTACCACAGAAGATAGTCCTAGACAGTTGCACAGCCCACAGCCTGCACTTTCAGCACTCCTACGGTGGAATTAGCTCTGATAACCATCTCTGATCAAAGAACTGGCTTCCATGAAGTGCTGTGGCTCTAAAGCTGGGAGAAAATGATTCAGTGACTCATCAATTCATTGGAAAAGGCACTTTCAGGGTGGCTAAGCCAGGTCATCACATCAACTGAATGGTTGAGTGCTCAAAACTTTTGGAAGTGATGAAACATCGGAATTGGACAAGATTAAACAGTGGGTTAGACAGAACCACTTCTGATGGATTTGGTTCTTGCCAAAACCTGAGCTAGATGATGGATACATTGATCCTCATCCATTAACGGGTGTGATTAAGATACAAGTGCACACCATAATTGTAGATATTGTCTCTTTCTCTGGAGTAATTCAAACACCATAATTGTAGATATTGTCTCCTCCTCTGCAGTAATTCAGACCACAGATCTGAGCAATGTTCCCCCACCCTTATTGATCATTGTTATTAAACAGCACACACAATCCAGAATGCCTTAAGCTGAATGAAAAGGTGGGAAAACACGATAATAATGTCTTGAAAACCGCAAGTTAAAATTCCCTCCCTGGGAGTCACTTTTACAGGATGAACACCTGTTAGATAAGCCTGTGAATTCAACCACTTATGATCTGGACCATGCAGGAGATCAACAAGCCTTTCAATATTAGTTGGGTAAGGAGAGAGCTATAATTTTATGCCAGGAGCAGCTGCAGCCATAGGCACTAGAAAGATGTGTTCCACAGGTAACGTAAAACCATTCTGGAGCCAGCAGATGCAGATTGCCAAGACCTTGTCCCCGTGTGCCCCATGCTCTGTGGGGACAGCAGGAGCAACACAGCCCTCCCTGGGACTGCCCCATGCCCGGCAGAGGAAAGCTGAGCATCTCTGCTTGGACTTTACCTTCAGGTTTATCCAAGAGCAGGAAATCCCAAGCTGGTCAAAATGATGAAGAGAGATTAGAATGAAACAGTATTTACTTGTTAAAAGAGGTTCTATATACATATCTATATATGTGATATATATTTGCTTATTAAAGGAGGTTATAAATATTACATCTTTCTATTATATCTTTGTGATATATATTTACTTGTGATGTATATTTATTTGAGTTGAAAACTATAAAAAAATTAGAGTATTATAGATAAGTGCAGTATATTTTATTAAGCATTACTTCTTGCTCAGCAATTTGTACTGGAACTCCTTCT
>JAOEGS010009658.1:23689-35842 GCA_025447755.1 Corythornis vintsioides
TCTTTCTTTCTTTCTTTCTTTCTTTCTTTCTTTCTTTCTTTCTTTCTTTCTTTCTTTCTTTCTTTCTTTCTTTCACAGGGGATATTGAGTGGAAACTATTACAGCAGTACAGTAGGAAGGAGCTGAGCCTGGAGGAGGAGAGAGCCAAGGAGGAGAGGACTTTGAATGGTCGAAGCAATGGGGATGGCAGTCAGAGGAGGAAGGTGATCATGATTTTGTCTCTGGCAATGATTTGCTGTAGGTATTGAACTGGGCATTTCATGGCTCTGTGCTTGGGTGTAACACAGATGAAATGGAAACCCCCAAGAGCGAGGAGGTCTGTTCAGCTGCTGTCTCTTGGTGGTTTTGAGAAGTTCCGGGAGAAAGTGTTCGCTAGCAGATTACTCTATGAGAAGAAAAAAGTAATCTGAGAAGGAAAAAGATTAGGAAAACACTTAAAATACAGAATGGCAGTAAGTAGCTCTTACTTTGCCCACAAGTCTCTGGAGAACATCTACATCTGTCTTTTTTTGCAGTTATGGAAGCAAAGCTATGAGGAAAGTTTTCTTCTCTAAGTGTTCAGTGAAGAAAAAAAAAGCCAAGAAACTCATAGAATCAACAGTAGATGGTTAATGAACCAAATCAGCTCTTTCCCCGACCACAGCACCCCACAAGGGGTTTTCACTTTCTCCCAATGGCCTTGAAAACATCCTCATCCCAGAGCACAGGCTGTTTCAAGCTGGTGTTTCTGTACCTCAGTCTGTAGAAAGGGGCCGGGGCTCTCAGAAGGGAAGGCACTGCTCTATAATCTCTGCTGTACCTCTTGCTAGATGGGTAAGAAGCATTGAAACTCCAAGGCATCTCTTACACTAGCACATCTGGAGCATCTCTTGAAAGAACAATGAACGACATGAAAAATGATCTTGTGACTCTTACAAGGACTAACTGTGTAACCTTCAGTTAAGTTAGAAATAACATGTCGTTTATCACTGTACAGCCAGATAAAACCAATGCAAGCAGAGAAATAAGAGCTGGCAGATGTGAAAACTGGTCAAAACTGATCAGATAGGGACAACAGCTCTAAGTTTCCTGCTTTTTTTTAAGTCCACCTTTGTGAATGTTAAAAATACTACTGCATGGAATTTTCCTTCCTGTGGGATTGCAAAGATTCCCACCAGCTGTGACCTTGCTGGCATTTGTAAAACAGTAGAAACATGTTTTGACTCTGGGTGCTGTGGCACCCCAGCCAAACACCCCAGGGGGTGGCTGGCTTCTTGTTCAATTACCTTGAAGTTAAAAGGGTATAAAAAGAGCTGTAAATTAATAAATAAAGGCTTCTTGGAATCTTGTTGAAGGAAATAATCTGCCTCACTCTCTCTACTCCTCCAGCAACTGGCAGATAAACTTTGACAAACTTCATACTGATTTGCTGAGTGCCTTCAGGCCCACTGGAAGTCACAGGGAAGGTCCTGCAGCTAAACTTGGCTGAAGAAAGAAGCCTTGAAACATCTGATGTTGACCAAGTGGAAAGGAAGGTTCCCAAAGTCACAGGTAACCTCCAGAGAGTGGTGATACTGGTTGAAGTGAGAGCCCTTTCTGCCCAACTTGGACCTACCTGCATAGGTTGTGGGTTTAAGGCTGTTAACAGCTTTAAACTGTAAAAAAAAAGGTAAAAGTCCACAAGGGAAATGTTAAGAGTCTGGTGCCACAGCTGGCCTGATGGCTGCCCGTGTGTACACGTGGCTCAAAGGGATGTATGTTTGCAGTAGCTCCACTAAAACAAGCTGTGGTATTTGAGGGGAGGAATTTTCCTTTCTGGTGAAATCCACCTGGCATCTTACACAGCAATGTCTTTGGGGCCATGGTGCCAACTCACTACACTGCTGAGGTGCAAAGCTTTGGTTAGAAATAGAGGGGGGGTGGGGTGGGGGGTGGTGAGGAGTGTTTGTCATCTGTGCTTTCATTTTTTTTCCAGGAAGAGAGAGCTGTATCTCAGAACTGATGCGCTCCAAACTCTTAAATGCTGGCACTGCTTATTAGCTGCTTGCTCAGTGGAGAACATTCTTCCTTATATAGGCCTTTCAGAAACTAGGTCAAAGGATTAACATGAGTACTGGTTGCTAAAAATCCTCTTTGACAGCCTGCCTGCCTTTATTATTTTCTGGCTTTGCCCATCACAGACGCCACCTTCTCTAGTGGTTTCTCCTGAGGTCAGCTGTGATGGCCACGACAGGTACCTCCATTCCCTGCCACTGCTGCAGACCCTGCAAACACCTCTGGCCCATGTGGCAGGTTTCACCACTGACACAGGTTGTGTTCCCAGGAGGGAAAGAGTGTTTTTCAAAGAAACATGACAGTGGCACCAGCCTCAACAGTCAGTTGGTGTCTCGATGGAAAAACAACTGCACACAGATGCCCTGGTGCACACAGGACACCCTGCCTTTGTTTTCTGAAGGTCCTATTCCAAGAAGAGGGCAGCTAAATGCCAGACAGGGTGTTTGATGTTCACACAACAGTCCCCCTAAAAAGCTACAACTTCTCTGCTGGAGCTTCTAGGAAGTACTGCACTGCGAATAACAGCAACAGCAACTGAAGGCTTCTGGGAAATGTTTGCCCTGAAACTCCATGGAATATTCTTGCTGTTGTTAGTAGATGCTGCTGTTAACTCTGAAGGATCACTCACAACACAGTTCTGATGATGGGACATTTCTTGCCAGGTTGTTTACAGGAGATAGATAACATCTTTCTGTGAGAGATATCTATGTATATATAAAATATATACACCCACACCTAGTCAGATATGCAGATCATCAATAAAACATGTAAAAACTGTAATTATACACCCACTTGTCAGAAAGAGACAGTATTTGTCTGCCCATAGTATTCCTAGCAGGAAGAAAACACTATTATCATGTCTTGACTTCATATGCACTCAATCTGGCTCCTTCCCTCTACACACATCCGTCTCAGGACTAAACTCTCAGAAAACAAGACCCCAAGCGAGGGTGTGAAAAACTCTAGATGGCTACTTAGCAAGGTGCTCTTATTTCCAGAAATGCCAAGTGCAGAACAACCCCTCCCCAAAACCTGCTGTACCTTCAGCACGTTGACTCCCCACCTGGGAGGGAGCAAAGCCCTTGTGGTAGGTTCTGGTTTTTCAGCAAGTCACTCAGCCTTCACCTGAAAACAAAGCATATGATGTTTCTTGGCCAGTAACACACACAGAGCTCAGAGGTATTTTTCTTTTTCTATGGAAACCTTAATCTATCATCCTGTGGTGTTTGTTTTGCAGCTGGAGTAAAAGTCACTTGTCAGATGTGTGCAGCCTTTCTGATATTGCTTCTCCAGGTCTGTGGTCTAACATATTGTACACACGCGTTTCCCACATTTCACTGGGGCACTAGCTGTCCAGAGTGGAGCACACTGCTGATCTGTTTTCCTGCTGTGTTCTAACTCCAGACAGCCCATGGGTTGCAGCTGCCTTTGGTTTTGTTGCCTTTGTGGCAGTGCTGAGGGAATATCTTCATTTTTACTGCCTCCCATTCAGATGAAAAGTTGGTCTCTGGTCTCAGAGGTGCCACGTGTCTCCCTTTTTGCTGTGCTTTAAAGTTCCCTGGGTATCCACATAGGTAACATGATCAGGTGGTGTTTATTCAGTGTTCAGCTGAGATGAAGAAAACAAACATTCCTGTGTTGCAAACTTCCCAGCTTAATGCCATATTGAGATGGGAAGTTTGATGAGAATTGCCAAACTGTAGCAAGGAGGGGAGCTCTGAAGGCACCGATTGTTAAAAACCTTTCCTGGGAGAAATAAAACTTTCCAGCTGGAATCATTAAACAAAGCTAGAAGTACACGATTACTGTTCCTTTAATTACATTCCCCACCTGCTCAGGCCTTAGGCACACGAAGTAAACTCTGATCTGGGATTATTCCCTCCTAGGACGGAGACACCACTTTGGTTCCTCTGTTCTTTTTCTGTAATGTGCTTTGAAGCAGATACATCAGTGAATGAACCGAGTGCTACAGGAGTCAGAGAACTCCTACTACCTACCAGAGGAAAGGTAAACCTGCTTTTTTCACACACAAACTGAGGACTGGAAGGGAGTAACCACCAAGGTGCTTTGGAGTGTTGGTGATTTCTGTTTGTACGTGGTGTGGGGCTGGTGGGACTCAGGAGTCAGGTTCTGTCAGCTCACCTGGGCTGATGCTGAGGTGCTGGTACCTGCTGCTCCAAACCTCAGTGGTTCCTGTGCCCTTTCCAAGCTGCAGGAAATACTGACATTTATGCTGAGCTGGCAGCACTTAGGGGTTTCTATACCAGTGATGCTCCCAGCCTTGCAATGGTTATCTATATATAATCTATCAATCATCTGTCTATCTGTCTATCTGTCTATCTGTCTATCTATCTATCTATCTATCTATCTATCTATCTATCTATCTATCTATCTATCTATCTATCATCTATCTCACTGTGTGTTTGTGCTCATGCTGTTCTTGTGTGTGTACACACTCCAGTGCATAGTGAATACCTCTTATTACAGATGGGTATTTGTGGGGAAATGCTTATACAAACATGGATATGTCTAGGAATACACATCTATGCATACTTACACATGGATCCAGCACCTGTTGAAGCACAGCTGACTCACTAAAGACTGACACTACTTGGCCCCTGAAACCAGTGCTCCCCTGCACTCAGGCCATCATTTAAAGTGGTAGAAGAAGGAAGGCTGGCAGGGTGCAGGACATTAACCCAGCCCCCAGTGCTGCTGGACTTTGCCTTGGCAGAGCCATGGCCCAAGGGCATCTACAAACCCCCATAAGTCTGTGCAAGGCAAACAGCAAAGAAAACAGACTCAAGGCAGTGCACCCTGCAGCACAGGGTGGTGCAGAAGTGACCAGGGATTTGTCACCTCAAATGACTTATTCCATCCTCCAGCACATGAGCTTTCACCAGGGGAGTTTCCCTTCTCAGTTCTGCCCTGAGTCTGGTGGCATGACAGCAGCACAGCAAAGGGCACTTGTGCACACACACACACACCTACCTCTGTCTGCACAGGCCCATGTTGAGTGTTGCTCCCTGTTCTGTGACCCAGAGCACTGCAACTCTCCAGCAGAGCAGCCCTGTTTTCTCTTGGAGCAAAGAACAGCTCTTCTGCTCTGGGGTGGAACCAGCACCTCAGAGAGCTTGTTTACAGCTCCATGACCAAGAGAGATGACAATGGTTTGGGACAGAGGAGATGGTTTGGGTGAAGCATGGCTTAGAGCTGAGGTTTAGCTCAGGGGCACTGACACTTTGGTAGCTGAGAGACACTAACCCATTTCAGTGAGATGAGTCCAGAGCAGTGGCTGCGAGTTCTTGGAAAGCCTTTTGGAAAGCCAGGATCAGGCTGGTCAGATGCAATCACTAATATCAGAGTATCCTCTTCCTTAAGCCCCCCTCCCAGGTCTCCCTTTATCTAAGTGTAACTACAACTGGAATATCTTCACACACACAGGGCTTGAGAGGAGACTCCTTTGGGCTGACAGGAGACTGCCCAGACAAAGATGCCACTTTATGACTGGTCTGATGAATAACATTAAAAAACCATCTGCAATTACTCTTCCTGATGTGCCAGCACTGCAGGGAGATGTGTTATTTCCAGGTAGTCTGCTTGGTGGTTTATATAGGGTAAATACACACAGGTTGTGCTTAAACAGAGGGAAATGGTATCTTCAGGGTCTAAGTTCTTTTTTATAAATTTTTTTCTAGGGAAAAGTCAAATGGTTCAGGGTATGGAAAAGTCAAATGGTTCAAGGTAGAGGCAGACTCAGAATATGATTTATTGGGGTTTTTTTTCAGTTTATATCAGCCAGTTATACTTCTTGGGTGTGCCATAATGGACTTGAAACCTCTCTGTAGGGGCTACTTCAAAATTTCCCTTCAAAACCTTTTTCTAGGAAGGATAGTTTTGGGTTTTCTTTGGCTAAGCACCTTCTTTGCAAACAGCAGTCTATTTACATGGAAACCTAGATCAGATTGTTAATTAAAAAGCCCCAATTCTCCCTAAAGCTGAAATTTTCACAACTGCTTTAATGAAAAATATTGAAATGATCTATGAGAAGAAATGTGAGTGGTTGTTCTCTCTAGTGACACAGGAAATTTTTTCCACCACTTGGACAAGAAACAGTCTTTTTCACATGATGTCTCCTTTCGTTCTCAGTTACAGAACTCGAAGGACAAGGCACTAAGAAAAGCAAAGAGGCAGGGGAAGGGTGGGGATGAAAGGAGCATTTTAGTCCCAAAAGTGGTTTCAGTTTTCGCATGGGACCAGATAGCAGGTTAGCTGTTGTTTTTAACCCTTTCCACGTGACTGTAAAGAAGGGGGATGCCTTAGGCAAAGGGAGCCACAGAAGTGACAGTGAATGGGATTATCTGCACTCCTGATCTGCCTGTCTGTCTGTGTCTCTCTCTCTCCCTTTCCTCTTTGCAGCACATAATTTACAGTAAAAACACAGGAAGTTGAATGATTTCCTCTGAGGAAAGTACCTGACAAAGAGGTGAACAAGTAAAATCATCAGGCCCTGTGACTTCACTCCCCTGGATCCTCAGCGGTTTCAGGCAGACACACTGCCTTGTGCAGAGACTCCTGTGATGTGGTTTTTGTCAGTGCCTGGCAGACAAGGAGGTAAACGAGGCTTCAGTTTTTCCTTGTGGCAATCCACAGGTGCTGAGTTGGTGAGTACCAGCAGCTATTGCTTACGCCAAAACCCCCTTGGAGCCTGTGACTGGGAGGAGGTTCCACACACAGCCTGAGGGCTCTGGAGGCTCCTCGAAGTGTGAGGCTGCCAGAATGGCTCTGGGGAGCTGCAGGGGGGTGCTGGGGGTACTGGGCAGGGGCAGGCAGTCTGCAAGCTCCTGTCTGTGTGGCAGAGCCACCACCGAGAGTTCAAACTGACAAGGAGGCAAGATGGGGAAGAAAAACATCAGCACCAAAGAATGAGACTTGTGCCTCCTGCACTAGCAGGAACATTACATTGAAAAGCTCAGCCTAATCTTTCACACTTGCTGTGGGACTTTTACCCTAGAAAGCCCATTATCCATTATCCTAGGCATCAAAAAGGGCAGAAGTGAGTAAGTCTTCAGATATCACTTCAATGAGACCATGAGTTCCCTGCACTTTAAAAGTGACTAAAAGTGAAGTGGGTTTTTGTAGTGTGTAGGAGTAGAAGGGATGAAAGGCAGGCAGGGATTGTATAGCTGGGGACAACACCAGCCTCTTCGTTTAACCATAATGCAATAACTTCCTCTGGCTTTCTTTTCCAACTCCTACTACCTCCAGAAAAACCTTCCTTTAAATTACAGGGGTGTTGAAATGCTTTTGTGTGGTTATATTTTCCTGCTCCGTCCTCCACTCGGGATGTCATTTCCACTGCAAAATGAAATAGGACTGATTCATTTTGCAGGAGGAACATGATTGATACAAGCCCGGATGGAGACTCATTCTCAGCTCTGTGGAAATTCCTCACCAAAGTTGCTAGTCAAGTGAAAACCTCTTCGCTGTACAATCATCAAGGTTGTGTTGCTGCTCCTAAAGTTCTTGGGCTGGAGCCAGGAGCAGCTTGTGAGCAGCTGAGGATGACCCAGAAAACCAGAGCTGTTCTTACAGCTTTATATTTATTTATTTATTTATTTATTTATTTACTTACTTATTTATATTTATATTGGGTTGGGTTTTTTTTTGAGAATTGTCTTTCCCTTTCACCAAAACCACCTTCTTCTTCATCATAGAGAGGTCATGTTATTCTCTAGACTGAAGGTCGAATTAAGATGTGGTTTTTTATAGCAGGGCTGTCAGCCTTCCAAGAACAAAGATCCTATGTGCAGCTTTTCCTGGTGTTTGCTTGTCTCTGGGTGACAGACCGACAAACCACACCTTGTTTATCAAGACAAACATATGTTATACCCACACAAAGCTGCTATGGCAGCACGGGCTGAGATTTCTTTACCTGGTGAGGCTGCTGGGGAAATACCTCAGAAAAAGTGATATGAATAAAGACTAGAGGCAGGAGGGTTTCTGAGCAGATTTTTTCAAAGAAAATTTAAACCTGAACTGGGAATATCCCCACCTGGAGCTCAAAACCTCCTGAAGGCTTTGTGTCTACCTGTTTTGATTTAATTTTATATAGTTTTTTTTCCTCACTTCCCGAAAACCAAATGTTATCATTTTGTCAGGATCCTTTATATCTAATATCTGAAGCTGTCTCATACCTGCTCATAACTTCCAGTCTACCTGTAGCTCCTGCTGGACTTCAGAGAACCAGCAGAAAGCACCAGAATCTCAGCAATCCCGGCTCTGCTCCACGGGACTTTGTCATGTCTGCATCCCTGACATGCAGAAGCACCAAGTTTCAAGGCACCTACGAGGCTGATGCCAGCACCTTGCCATTTTCTGGGTGGAGGATCAAGCTACTGCTTATTGATGACACCTAAATGTTTCTATTCAGCTTTCTGTTCTGCTCATCAAGGTCTGACAGAGAAGGTTCATTGGGCTAAACACAAAGCAAGCAAAGAAGGTTATAAAAAAAAAAAAAAAAGAGAGAGAGAAAAAGACATAATTCCTTCAGAGTTTAACAGCCCTCAGAGCTACTGTGGCAACTGCAAGGTTTTTCAAGGCTGCAGTTTTGGCTGCAGGCAGAGAAATCTGAGACCAAATGGGCAAGGGGCAGCCATGGGATCACCCTCAATTCCTGGTGTGACACTCCTTAAGCCCCAGTTCTGCACAACTCTTAAAACAAAGCAAGTCAAACTTGTACTTTTGAATGAAGTGACATCACTGCACATAAAAGATAGGAAACAGAAGGTGTTACAAATCCCTACAGTCACCTGGGCTCCTTATTCACTAATGCAAGCTAAGGCAAGATGCCCTGGTTTTGTGGTTACAATGACCCCAGCAAGAAGTGAGATCAATTACATTGATTAATGGAGAAACAGGAATAGCAGAAGCAGCAGAGGTAAGGGAACAGCACCCAGAGGTGCTGAAGCAAAGCAGGGTGCTCCCCTGGGATCAGACTGAGCTGCCCTCAGGGTTTTACTCTGGTTCAGGCAGCTGGAGGGATGTAAAGTCTCTGTCATGTCTCCATCACATTGGAGGGCTCCAGCCACTCAGGCAGCCTGGCTGCACACCCAGGCCTGGATTTAGAAAGAAAACATTTAGAAGTCCAAGTCCACAAAAGCCAGGGGATTTGACAACCTAAAAGCTGCCACCAACTTAACCTTAGATCCTCAAAGATAATCTACTGAGCAGGCTTGAAGTGCTCACCTCACCCCAAGTTATGAAATCCAAGTGAGAGATCTTGTCTGGGCTGCAGAGTGAATAAGGGTCTCTGGGCACACTGACTGAAGGAGGGAGGATGGGTACAATGGCACTGGAAAAGGTGCTTCCTACCTATGTGCCTCAAAAACACCCCTTATGGATACAGTCCTAACCCCATAAATCCCACTCACTTTCCCAGCCATCTCCTGCAGTGCCTTTGAGACCTTAGATCTTGCTGCTGGAATATTTTTGAAGCCCTTCCTCTCCTGCACCACTGAGGCTCCTCATCTGCTTTGTCACGTTGTGTTGACACCAACACTGAGGTGGTTTGTGCTTTTTGAAGCTGACAAGCCAACCAGAAGAGAATCTGATGCACCTTTGGCAGGTTTATAAATAGATGTCAGCCCAGAGGGTGTTTCTAAGATGTTCTCACAAATGACAATCAGGAAAAAGGAGGGTGAAGAGAAACACCCTGGAGCAAATACCCTTTACAACAGCCCTGGTGGAGCCTCCTGGCACCTCGTGTCAGCTCTGAAGGGTGTTTTGGCATCAGTCACTTCAAGGGTTTGCCAGTTCCTCTCTCACGACAGTAATCATGACAAATACCAAGCAGGCATCTGTCAGTGAGTAATTACAGGAAACAGCATCTTCTGTGCAGGGTGTTTGCATCATTTCTGGAGTGAGGTACACCTCTGAGCCTGTCTCTTTGGATCTGCCAAGCTAAATGACATCACAGCCAGATACAGTCAGCTTTGTGATGTTACTAGAAATGAGAAAATAATTTCATAAATGTCAACTCTTCCTCTGTATGTCTGCAAACAGACTGCAGGAGCTAGCAAGTCTCCAGTTACACAGACTTAGTGCCATTTCCTAGTAACCTGAAAAGCATCTTGGAAGTGGAGCATAGTTCTTCATTAGTGAGTTTGCCTTCTTTTAGATTGCCAATCATTTGCTCTGACAAGCACTGAAGGGCTATTAATTACAGAGAGTCAGTTTAATACAGTGCTTCAGCTCAGGCTCTTGCCAGTGCCCTGGGAAGTGGAAGGAGACTTGTGCTCCCTGTGCAAAACAAACAATATTCACTAGTGTAACTTCAGCTGGGGTTGGCAGGAGGGAAACATTCCAAGTACATGGAATAATATTAATCCTCTCTAACAGGTGCTTTTGCTGTGACCTAGCTCCTGCAAGCCAAAAATGTTTTTCTCCTCAGCTGCCCTCTCACAGTTCCTGCTACAACTCACAGTTTTCCCAACAAAAAGCACCACTGCAGACACCACTGGCAGCGGGGCAACTCGGAGAGCTGGGCATCACCACACGAGAAGCCCACAGTGAAGCCCAGCAGTGACCGGCCAGGGAACCTGCAGGCTTCCCAAGGGTGGCCAGACAGTGGAGCCCAGCCCGGGACAGATGGACTCCGTGTGCCATCTGCCGGTGGCCAGGCTCAGAACAGATGAGGAGCGTGAGGCCAGAGATGCTGGAAGAGAAACTGTGAAGAGAAGACATCCAATGTCATACTAATTCTGTAAGGGACTTCTCCCACCCCCCCGCAGCCAGGCACTGCTTGTTCCCAGCCAGTGAATCGTCTACATCCATGCAGCTCTTACTCTGAGGTGCCAGTGATCAGTGGTTCCTGGCAGACACATCAGAAATACCCCCAGAAACGAGACATTTCTCAAGAGCAGCTGCTGAAACTGCCTGCTGAAAAAGCACAGCACACAGGCTTTGGTGTCTGCAGCACCTTCTGTGTCTCCATGCAGCAATTCCTGCTGTCCTAGGGCTCACTCTCAGTAAAGCTGGTCCCACACTCCAGCACAGGGGGGGTCCCCACCAGATTCTCCCCTCTGGGGTGATGCCAAAGTTTCAGTCAGGACCATGAAGAAGATGGGCCTGGGATGTAACCATTTCTCAGGGGTAACAGCTAAACTCAGGAATGCAATAACCAAAAGAGTGCAATTAAATACAGTAACAAGAATAAAATAAAAAAACCCACAACATTACGAAGACAGGACCTCAGGGTGCAGGGAAACAATTCCCTCCTTCCTTCCTCCTGATTCTGAAGTTTTTGGGTGGTATTTCCCATGCACACACACCCTTTTACACCCCATGTCAGCAACACCAGACCTTACCCAGCAGCACTTCACAGTAAGTCTAAAGACCCTCACTGGTCAAACCCCCTCTGACCAGAAGCATCTTCTCTCCAGCCACCTGGCCGAGGAGGAGGCAGAAACATTTGCTATGTTTCTGAGTCAAGAGTACAACCTGGAAATAGTGCAGAGAGACTGGATTAAAACAAAAGATCTTTTATTGTCTCCAGCTGAAGAATATGATACAGAGGAACTACACGGAGGTTTCATTCATATTAAAAAAAAATAAGAGCCCTTTATTTATACAAGTGTTCAAAGTTGCCAATGGTCCCTAACAAGAACTCTGTATTTAATTTGTATGCTTTTGTTAGTTATTCCCACCTAGATGGAGCACACGCTGGTCAGTAACACTTAGGAAAACATGTAAGAAGCTTTGGGGAAGGAGAAAAAAAAAAAAAAGAAAAAGAAAAAAAAAGAAAAAGAAGAAATATTTTCTAAAAGAAATCAAATCCTTATGAGCATTTCACTGTAAGAAACCCAGCAGAATACTTACAACCAGTCACTGACAAAAGGACCCATTTTCAGTATGGGCTCAGCAGCCTAATAATCCTCAACCTTTCTTTTCAGTAAACAGACCCTGGACATGTACAAACTCAACATGTAGGAAACAAGGTAGAAATTTATTTAAAAGTAATTGTGCTTTTATTTATATATATAAAAAAAAAATTTACAATCAGACACTGTCCTGCTGTGTTTCCGAAAGCATGGTTCTCTTAAAAATGACAAAAACTTA
>JAOEGS010009659.1:0-87569 GCA_025447755.1 Corythornis vintsioides
TTGTCTATTAAATTCACATCCTTCACCACACTGATTTTGGCTAGTAGAGGAGACTAGGCAGAGGAAAAATGAAATGACGGATAACTTGAAACTTGTGCACTCAACAAAGAAGGTACAAGAGGAATTTCTGGCTGATCTTAGCAAAAAAAATTCTCTACAGTGTGACCCTCACCACATCCTTCTGCTTGGTCAATCACTTATATCCAATAACATTTTAGTAGCTGTTTCTTAGATCAAAAGTATTGAATGAATCTCAACTGCTTCTGACAGCAGACTTGAGGTGTTCACTCTTATTCTCAAAGAGGCAGACTGTACCCACTAACTCTCTTAGCAGAGGACTCTGCTTGACATGTAGTTTTATTACATTTGGTTGAAGCAAGCAGATTCATCACAACCTATTATCATTTTCATTTTTATTTTTCTTTACCACGGGGTAAATTAATTAGGGATAATGTTCCAATTCTTCTGTCTCATTTCAAGGGTTTTGATTGCCAGGTGGAAGAGAAAGGGTTGATTATTCTAAATAAGTGAAGAATTTTCTACTGTGAAAAACTTTGTATACAATGCAAATAAAAATTCATAATTCCTGAGTTAAGATGATTTAATTGTTTGACTAATGTTAGCACTTATTTTTTCATACAAATGTTAGAACCTGACCATATGTGTCATTTTTATAATAGATGAGGTAGGTTTGATATTTACATAAGTTCAGCAGTGGGACAATAGTTGCATTTTCTGTTTACATAACCAGGTGTCAAAACTGTGGCAATAAGTAATTTTTTACTGCCACCTTGTGGTGCTGCAGGCTTTTAATGACAAAAGGGACAGGAGGCTCAAGGCCTTATGCAAACCAAAAACTGAAAGCCTATGCAGTTATATTGTTGGGTTTTTTTCCCCTCTTTCATTTTTTTTCCCTCCCAAGTCACCTGGATGTGATTTTTACTCAGAACCTTTTTTACTTTCATAATTTAGCTCTGTTGTCATTTGTAAACCATATAAAAGCTGCAAACTAAGAACAATCTGTTCTGTTCTCATGAACACTATCAAAAACTATCAATGCTAAACTGTGTTTTTTACTGAATTTTAAACCTGACTGCCAGTGCTAGTTCCTTATTGCTTCTAGAGACTAAAATCTGTCTTTCAAATCCCTCATATATTTTATACAGGTCCTTTTCTTCTTTTGCCTGTGTTGAAGATAATTTTAGTTGTCAGTCTAACAATCCTAAATTCCTCCATGACACTCACAGAAGCAACTTCAAGTAGTCTTCCTGCAGACTTAAAAGCACTTGCATCCTATAATGATTTATCTAGAATATGGCAGACTGAAAATTTTCTTGGACACATCAAGCCCATTCATCTTACCTGCTGGCATTCATTGCTTTTATTTTTCTCTCCTGTAGTTTTTGTGGAATTACTCATACCTCTTTTGTGACCCCTGTTTTGAGGTTGGTATTGCATAGATTTTCTTCTGCTTTCTCATTCCTAAGCAATGCTGGGTTGCACAGCTAACACTCCTGGTGTATGGGCTTATAAGATTTTCTGTTGAAGCAGTGCTTTGAGGCTGAAGCTATAGTGTGTGCCATTCTGATGAGGCTTCATACAAAACTGTAGCAGATCAGCAGTTCAAGTAGACCAGCTACATCATGTCCCATGGTAGGAAAGAGTCCTCCAGGTATGCTACCTCCTCACTTCTACAGTTTTTTCCTGTAACATCAATTGGTTTCAAAACCACTCCAAATCTGTGTTGGTTTTGCATCTTGTAACTGTTGGTTTTGCAGCTCATGCATTGTGAGCATGCAGCAGCTCCTAGGTTAAACCTTCTGGGTTACACCCCTATGTGAAATGACTATGCTAACCAAGGAGGACTGGACTTGAAGAGCATGTTGATTTGTTCCAGCAAAGTATATCACTCATGGAAAGAAAAAAGGGGAAAAGGGGAGACTGATCAACACAAGCTGATAACAATGGCAGTCCTATTTATTTGAATTGATATGAATGAGGCTTTAATCCACTCCTATCACACTGAGAACAGCCCTGATTAGTCTGAAAGGTGTCTCAGTTGGAGCATCAGGAAGAGGTAACAATACTGTTAAGTGAATTCTCTCCCATCATACAGAAAGACCCCCAAAGAATCCATTTGCCTTAGGGAACTGCTCTTGCCCCCATGTGCATGAGGGATGATTTTACTGTGGCATTTAGGCTGGCTTCCTGCTGGGGACTGCATAACTCTCATCATGCCCTTTAATTTTATACTCTTCATTTACTTCTGCATAATGTATTAGGATTGCTCTGGATAAGGACTGCTGGAGAGATAAAAACCCAGTGTCTCTGCTGGGGAACTCGGGCACAACTGCTCACCTCCCCTGGAGGATTTTTGTATGGATGTTACAGCATATTTCAGATTGCTTGCCATCTCCTCCTTTCCCATGAGCTAGCAAGGGGTCACTTCTCCCAGCAAGATGCCTGCCACACACAGGAACAGAGTGGCTGCTTTTTTTCATATGTTCTTGAATATAAAACCACATGCATTGTCTGAGAGTAGAGAATGGAAAGTCTTTTATATGTTTTTGTTTCCCTATTAATGGTCTGTTATTCCTTCAGTACCTCTTTCTTGTTCTCACGGCATCTTCCAGGTTTCAGTGCTTCACCAGTTATCAACATTTGGGTGTCAAGGGTCTATAAGAAAAGGTCAAAGCATTTAGAGGTTAGTGGCCAGTCAGAAGGAGTTGAATTGTGATTCTGAGATACTTTTAGAAAGAAACCTTTGAATAAAAGTTTCTATACAGTAGAGGAGAAAGCTGTGGGCCTGGGAGGAATATAGGACAGAAGAAGAGGACATCAGCACTTCTTTTTTTTTTTTTTTTAGAAGGAAAATCAAAATATGTAGATATTAGCAGCAAACTCTATCTTCTCCCTCTAAAAAAATGGATGAGTTCAAAGGTTTACGAAACAATCTCACATCTGAGTAGAGATCTATGCTAGCATAATTTAAAGTAACATAAGCCAATGATTATCACAGCTGATGATATCTCCAAAGATGTGGTATCAGTTGAAAGGGAAGAAATAGTGAAAGATCTGGGAGAATTACTGTGATTGCAAATATAGAGGAAAAGTAAAGATGATAAGACAAAAGCTCAGCAAAAACATTTTAATCAGATACTAGGGGGTTGAAAACAATATGAAAGGAACACAGCAAATAATTACAGCTATAAGATAAAAGAAAGCATCTCTAGAAGTTCAAATATGTTTTTGCTGCCAAAAAGCACTATTATAGCCTCACTCTACTGCCTCAGTTATTGTCAAACGCAGCATTACAAGTAACAACAAAGTGCCAACAGCGTGAAAAATCTGACTGTGGCCCTATGCAGAACCTTGAAACCATCTTCAATAAAAAGAAAAGCGTGACAGTGATCCCTCCCCATGTGTCTTTTTGGTTAATGAGAAAAGTGGTGGTGTGTGAAGCAACACAGAAGACCATTGCAGTGACTGTCAGAGTGTTTGTTAAAGATTTACAAAAGTGAAAAGAGTGAGTTCACTGCAGCTCAAGCCACCTTTCACTCACACACAGGCAGGTCATGGGAATTTCAAAATTATGGTTTTCACTGCAATTTCTAAGCAGAAAAGTTTTGGGGTTTTTTGTTTGATTTGTTGTTGTTGTTGTTGTTGTTGTTTTTAGGAAAGTATTAATTCCGACTTCAGAGCTACACAGAAAGCACTGGTTAGAAGAAAGCTGGGGATTTTGTTTGATACCTTGTCCTCTAGGCACTCAGGGGCTTGCTGATGACTGGGGCCAGCCAGAACAAGCTCCTCATGTAGGGCTGTTCTCTGCAGCCTGTTCCTTGTGGTACCTTGTAGCCACATGGGTCAGGCTGTCACACCACTGAACCTATACTGGAGTGATTCAGATTTCTAGAAGACTTCATTTCAGCAGAAGTTCCTATCAATGAAGTCCACAAATATAAATTTCTATCAGCTAAAAGGTAGAAGGCAAATGACTTTAAATGATGGAGAACCCTGTTCTACTTTGTCGTGAGTGCACCCTGGGTTTGTTCTGATACATTCTCAAAGGAGGGACCTGCATCAGAAGGCACGGGTAGTGGCTTGGCAGTGTTTGGCAAAGACAGACAGCTGATCCATGCACTGGAAATGAATGACATTTTAAAACACAGAAGATTTTGTAACATTAAGCAATATTGGCTGGGTTTCCAATGTGGTCTAATAGATGTGCCCATACAATAGCAAACTGGAACAAAACCAGAAGAATCACAAACATGTCAGCATTGTTCCTGTCTAACACTTTCTTACACTGTTCCTTTCTTACATCTTTTAATTATAAACCACATGCAAGCTCCTAATCCTTGTCTTCAAAGTATCAAAACCCCTGGTATTACCTCGGGTTCTGAAAGATAACATCATCCACATTGACATTCTATAGTACATCTAAACTTTCTACAATAGTGGTGCTAAAAAACTTCCTTAGTGAGAGTTTGGGGCTTGGAAATGTACTCTCAGGGGCAAACTTTTCTATAAGCGCAAGGTACTTACTTCTTTTCTGACTTTATCCTTTCTAGTATAAACCTATGGAAATATGCATATGAAAAATGCAAAGCAAACACTCCACTAACACACTTCTCACTCCTCAAAGGACAAGAAACAGATGTATAATTACTTTTTTAGTGTTCTACTGGCAGCTGTTTCAAAACTATGGTGCTAAGACCAGTATACAAACCACTCTAATGCAGAAAGATGTGAAGCAATTTGTTCAAAGGCAGACAAGGGCTGCATAGTTTAACTGCAAAAGAACATGGGTATCCTCTAACCAGTGGCCCTTACCATCTCCTTGTAGTACAGACTCTTAATGATGCAGATTCCTCTGAGATTCCTCTGTAATTTCAAACATATAATTTAAGAATCCCTTTTAATAAGAGACTGAAGCTTGCTTTAAAGGCTTTGGGGTCAAAGGTGATTCTGATATGACACAGGGTAAATATTTAAATGAAAATAAATATTTTTTTTTTCATCAATGGTGGTGTCAAGAACACCTCTCCTACAAAAATCTCTCCTACATTGAGAAGTCTAGATCAGTTCTATATACAAAAATATGAATGAGTATATACAAAATACGTGAATACTTTTGCTTAGTACCACATATTGATATAGTTGAAATAGTTAAAGTATTTGTTTTGATACCTCTGCTGTAAAGGAATCTTCTTATAAACTGACACCAGCCAATAATCCATTGTGAATTTCACTATTATTATGCTACGTTTTATGCAGTGATGAATTTCAGAAACATTGTTTAATGAATGAGAGTGATTTTATCCAATTAAATGATTGTTATGAACAAGGAGTGATTAAGAGTAATCTGAACTGTCTTCTCAAATGCACTGCAAATATGCATCCAGATACATTAAAATTCTGTATCAGGAAGGATTTGTATGTATCATTTATTTTTAATTAGAAAGAAGATAAAATTAATTAATCTATAATTGTTTCTATGGCACCAAACATGTTTTTTCAAGGGAAACTTCTTTTTGCTTTGCAACATCATAATCTTATCTGTTTTTCAGTACAAGTTTTGTGAGCTTTGCTGAATCATAGGCTGCTCATCTTAAATTTCCTTCCCCAAAACTTTGCATTTTAGGCTGACAAGAGACCAAGATTCAGATGCTCACTTGCACCTGAGGCACAGCATAGGAAATCAATTGAGCATATTCTTCTGTGTATTCACACAACAAAGCACTTGAAAAAGATGTCAAGCTCCCTAGAGATTAATAAAGAAACTAAATTTAAGATCCTTAAGTAGCTATATTAATAGCTACTATATGAGTAGGTTCAGTCTGGTTACTCCAGACTCCCTATCTTGTTAATAGTGAGAATGGCTCTTCTAGAGGGTCAACTGCAGCTGCTGAGATTAAAAATTGCTCTCTAGATAAATCGTTGTAGTTGTTGTTGTTGTTGACTGCATGCAGAAACTAAAGTATTTATGCTTCATGCTTAGTCATACCAAGATTGGCCAGATGATCTGTGCCTTTGGTCCACATCTCAGAAAAGGATCTGACTACCTCAAATGGAAGTATGCAATATGTGTGAGCTGCCTGTGAATAGAACAACCCAGAGAAGATGTGTCTTTGAAAACAGTGAATCCAGACAGAAGCACCAATATTTTTATTTTTCAAATAAGGAGAACTCAACACAAAGAAGAAAATAAGCACAAACATATCTAACATTGAGAGACCATTAGTTGTGATATTGTTAGAGCTTTTTGGTAGCTCTTTTGTTGATATTCTTCAGTAGAAGTTAGACAGCTGTGCAATTTTGAAAGTTTTTCATGGTCATACAATTTCTAAATACAATCTTAATGTAAACATACTCTGGAATGTAGGCTGAAATGAAATATGAGGGTTTTGTAGTAGAATAATTAGGTATTAGAATAATTTGTAAAGCTAACATACTTTAATCATTGTTCAGAATGAAATTATCTAAATTGTAGTGGTATTGATCTGTGTAGTTGGTATTGATTGTAGCTGGTGTAACAAATGGGACAGTACCCTCTAAATCCTTTTTTTTTTTTTTTTTTTAGCTAGACATTACAGTGTAAAGGTGGGAAGTTTGGTGTGTCTTCTCCACACTTCTAGGAACTTATTCAAAGAAAGAGTTTTCCTGTCTGGTAAGAATGAGCTGCTTCTTGAGCTATTTTCACTGCTGAACAAGTTTATTAGATCTGCGTTGTAAAGAAGGTTCTGGCCCTGTTCTTTATACACCGTCTACAAGTTCTGCTGAAAAGAATAGCTAAAAGATTAACAGGTTATTTTTTTACATCAGTACTCTTCAACTTGTGAAACTTTAGATTTCTCCTTGAAATGTCTGTATTAGATGAAGGAAACTTAGAGGAGCCTTAAAGCATCAGATAGGATCTTATCTGACACCTGATAACACTGATACATTTCCTCACCTTTTCTGGTAAGAGTAGTGGTTTACATTTCATCAATTCCCACTCAACTTCAGATAGGCTCTGCTCACATCATTCTCCCAGTATATGGGACATTGTAGGGAAAGAAAAAAAAAATTGCTTCTCTTGGCACAGTCCTTCATGTCCTTGTATCGTGACAACATACCCCCAAATACACTTCTATTTCCCTAGGTTTCTCTCTGTATTTTCTCTTCCCCTAAAAAACAAAATATGTGTTTTTGCTATAGGGTAGGAATTGAAAGTGTAAAATGAAATGTAATATGAATTTAATAAATATGTTCTCAAAATGAACATATTTACATGTGTTGACAGCTGTGGGGTCTTGCAGAAGGGTCTGTCTCTGATCTGCCTTCTCCATTCTGCAGATAGCCCACTGGAAGCTCAGGGAAAGGAAAGTTTGTATTTGCTTTCATCCTCAACCTGTGCGTGTAGCTTACTCTATTACAAAATAATTTGTCCTTTCCTTTTTGGACAGTCAAGTGTTCAATAACAATAGGCCCAACATTTCAAAATGGCTCAGTCCTTTTTCCCAGGTGGTTTCTGGAAAGCTGTTTTATCTTTCCCGTTTTTATTCCTGTAGACTAATGCTCTTGACCAAGGTCATTCACAAGTCCCATTCTGACACCTGTCTTCCAAAAGAGCACAAGCTGACTGATTTAATCTGCACTAGCTTTTTTTATAATACTCAAATATGTACTATCTTGTGAGCTTTTGGTGTGAATTTCAGTAGGTATGCTTCCAGGGTCAACTAAGAGAGACTTACAGGAAAAAAATAAAGAAACGTGAGAATGGAACCATAAAGTTGTGAAACTAAAAAAAGTTATTCCTATCTGAGTGAAAATGTCCTCACAATGTGAAGACTTACAGCCTTGCAGAATGCAGCACTCAGCATATTCAAAATGCATCTTCACTAGTCAAGACTGAAGGGGAAAAGGAAGCACAAAGAAAAAACTGCAGAACTTTATTGTCCTTGAGGTATATTGAAGGAAGGGAGGATGATTATGAATCTAAGATGATTAAATACTAATGGTACAAACTTCACAAGTGATGAAACAGCCAAATAAATTACCAGCACTTTAAACCAGACAGATTTAGATTAACAGTACTTCTGTGAGACAGTTTGATAAATGTTTCAAATTTAGCAGTGCTGCTTTGTCCCCTTTTCAGGGACCTTTGACTTTGGTCACCTGCTTATTAATTGGACAGGTTTGCATCTGTGTATTGTGAGATGTCATCCCCATTTTCCGGATAACAGTCTTGGAAAAAAACATGGGGTCTTATTATGGGGTCACTAGTATTCAAATTATCAAAGCCAGATCTGTTTTGATCATTTCCAGGTAGAACACAAATGTTTAGTTTGCCTAGATTTCAGGTCAAGCATTTTGAATTCCTGTTACTATTCATCAAAAGTTGATTGCTTTTTTATGACAAAACTGAAATTCTTATTTACTCTGAGTAGTATCTTATTCCATATACAATAAGATTGACTTCAGAATGATTGCCTCCAATGCAAGGCTTGATTTATTTTAGCTGTCCTATGCTGATGTGCAAAACTACGTATCATTTGGTACTAAATTACAGTTGTCCTTGCAAGGTAGAATTGCTCAAAGAGGCATTGAGCCATGAGATACTGCTCCAAGAAAACCCATGCAACCCACAGGCACTGCTTGCTGGACAGACTTTGAAACCCCAAATAGTACATTTGTGTGCTGAGCAGACCAGTCTTATCCATACCAAACAGTACAGGGCAATTTGTCAACAAGCATTTTTAATTTTTTTTCTCCCAGTATTTGCCATTTTCTGAAGTCTGCCAGAACTTACTACCTCACCCTCTCTCCACATGACACTATCATCAGGCAAAGTCTAGAATCTGCTTAGAAATTTCAGTCTCTTTCTCCAGAGATATGAAGTTCTGCTATCAGATCTTATTAGATTTTCATTCCAGATCTTGAAAATTTCTCACTGGTTTGTCTAACTCTGCCTCTACCACATCTCAGTAACTGCCACACCACAATACACTACAACATTTTTCAGAAATATAAATCCCTTTGATCTGTATTTTTGATTTTTCAGATTCTTTGATTGAGGGTAAATAGAACAATAATTAGGGTCATATTTGATGCTACCAATCTTCAACTTTTTTTTTTGTTTGTTTAATTGGTGATTTCAAATGCAGTTCTGACCACAACCTTCACTTTGTCTTTAGACTGTTGCACTGCCCATCAATGTTTATCTTTCCTGACAGGTCATCCCTGTCTCCATAAACTGAGGAATACTGCAGGGCATAGTCCAACTAGCATTTCATTTCCATGGAAAAACTTAGTAAACTGGTGAATCTGTGCTGCTGTCAGAAATAAATTGATGGTCATTCATGATCTTAGAAAAGAAGAGAGGAAAGCTAATCAGAAACTCTGTTTTAGATGAAGGTAAACTAAAGGTACAGCCTCACGGACCTCAGTGGAATAGGACGGCTACTGTGAGAGGTGTCTGGTGTTTATCATCTTTGGATTTTCTGCAGCTTTCTGGGGCATTCCTGCTATTGAGCCACATGCTTTTTATAGAGTAATTATGTATATTTAGCTAGTGCCATCCGCATAATTCTATCAATTGATTCTTAAACTGTGTGCCTTGAGCTAAACATCTTTGTTAGACGTAAATGTTGATTCTTAATTTCAAAAATTTTAGTTTTCACCACAGGTTTTTGTGGTTTTTTTTTCCTCAATATTTTGGTTTCTGTCTGTCTGGGTATAAAGAACATTAACATGTGACCTTTTGATTGCAGTCTCTCCTTATTGTCAGAAGAAAAAATTTTAAATAATTCCCTGCATAGATATTATAATCTCTTTTCTATGATAAATAAGAAATACTATGTCAGAACAAGGTGTTCTACAACATTCAACAGTCTTGTAGTTCTTTTCCTTTCATCATTTTTTTAACAGCTTTTTAAAGAATAAAAAAATCTTTACACAGATAATAATCTCACTAATGCTGTTTTCAGACATTAAAATACTTCTCTATTTTTCTTGATACCCCTTAATAATAATTTTAGCCTCTTTTCCTACCATGGTGCCTAAATTCTTTTGACTTGCAGCTTTCTGGGATGAAACCCCTCCTCCCAGTACCATAAGCACTATGTTTTGCTCCCAGTTGACTGACATTGCGTTTGTAAGAATTAAAACATGTATTGGGATACTCCAAGTGGCAGTTTAAAGCTGTATTTTGTTTCAGACTGACAACAAGATGCCTGTTGGAGCTATTGAGCCTGAGCAGATTGCAGAGGGATAGTTTGGCTATTGCCAAGCTCCAGTGTGAAGCCTGGAGTCTGAGAAACCAGCCTGTGAGACCTGGGATATTGTTAGCAGGCAGCTGAAAATTAGCCTGCCTACAGCTATGCAGGATATAATAGGATCAGACATATTACTAATTGCTAAAAAGGCTGGCAGCACCAACTGGGGAGTTCCCAGAAACTGCTGAGAAAAAGCAAGGGAATCCAATATCACATCCCCTTGTTCTTCAGCAGCATCTTTTCTTCCACCACCAGACTTATTTTTTAGCTCAGTCAGCAAATTGTTCCTTTCAACAGCAGCAATGTCTATGGAAAACAGTGCTATAGAGCAGTAACATATCAGGGACTGCACAATCAGTGTCAATATTTTCAAAGGATTGTCACCAATCTTCTCAGAGCACATCACTGTGTAGCATCACCTTGTAAGAGACCTGGGCAGATCAAATCTCAGTGCTTTGACTCAGCTCATTTATGATGCAAATACACGTTTGAGGATTGATTAAAAAATGAAACCAGTGAAGTATTGTAGAGCTAATTTAAGAGCAAAATTCTTAAGTGGATACTTGCCAAATGCTCACCTATAGGAAAGTAGAGGAGAGAGAACAAAGGACCCACCTGAAAGGTCACTGGGTCTGAGTGTTCCAGGGTTAAACACAGGTGCTAATGGTAAGAAAAATTCTTCTTTAACATCCATCTAAAGTGTGTTCACAAAAATATTGGTACTGTGAAGAAAAAGGACAGGACGGTCAGTACAACAAAAATGTATTTAAAATAATCCTGAAATATGTGTGAATGTATTTAATCTATTACAAATAGTGAAGGAGATAGTGATATTTCAGACCTTTAATGAGAAAGTTACAGTCAGGACAGGACAAATATGGACAGGAAGATATGGACACCTAGCTAGACTATGTCACTAAGTGCCACATCCAATCTTTAATCTCACCTCCTTTATAGCTTTCATAACCATTTAGTTGGGTGACCTACAAAATGTTAAAGTGCAGATTATGTGGGGTAGAGAAAGAGAAAGTGGTAAAGCATCCTCATAGTCACAGTTACGACACAGAATGTGAATAGTCTTGTAGTTGGATCTAACAATATTATTGAACCTTCAATAAACAACAACACAAATAAAAACATTCTCATTTAAAATGGTTATGCCCCAATACAATACTTCCTATAGAACCATTAAAAGACTTTTATTACTTCTTTTCCCAGCCTTTAAAATTGTTCTTGCTCACGTTCCAGTCTTGTAAAATTTTGCCCTTAACAGCTGGCAAATCAATGTGTCATTTTTACTTTATTTTACTTTATTTCAAGTAAATTTGAAACTTTTTGACTAGGAACTGTACAACATGTGATATGTCTCAGAATTCTACTGCTTTTTTGTAACTGGCAGCATTTGTGTCAGAACAGATTTGTTTGTTTGTTTTGTGAACATCACACAACTAATTATTGCTGAAAGGCTGGAGTTTCTCACAATTCAATGAGGTCCAAGCCTTGCTTCCAGCATGTAGCTGCAGTGAGGCTGGGAGCAGGCTGGAATCTGAACTCAGATCTGGATCTGAGGCATCTCTCTTGGCCTTGTCTCTAGTTGCTGTCTCTTCATCAGAGGACTACAAATAGTCATCCACAAATCTTTCAAAATGGCATATACATTCCCTCTTGAAATAATACAGTGTTAACTGGGGTTTTTGACTTGTCACTGCCAAAGAGGAAGACAGTCTCTGTGTTTTTTCCAACTATTTGTCTCTAGTCTAACCTTCTGCTGCATGAGTATCTCTCTGACAGCTCCAAGATGCAAAATATGGCTTATATAAAGCACAAAGTGCAACCAATTATGTTTGGATACTGCCATATTTTATCATTAATAAGTTATTTCATAATTTCCCTGAGCTACATTCAGTCATCACCTGGGAAGCAGGGACCTAAATGGTATGAAGAAATAACAAGCTTATTTAGGAAAATTCCATCTGGGAAATCATACTGCTTAGGATTACAAAGCTAAATACTTTTGTTTGGCTCATCCAGATATTTAATACACATGGTTTGCTTGTACTAGGATCTTATGGCCAGAAGCTGACAGTCCTTGATTAAGAGGAGTATCTCTCTGACTCCAGAAATGGATTTGCCTGAATGGGGTCCTTGATGTATTGTCTAAGGGAAGAGTTGTTATATTTACTGTCAAGACAGCACAACAAAGAAATAAAAAGACTAAGTTATTAAGATTTCTGAAATTGTGTAAGTTATTAGCACATTTAGGAAGACTCAAATATCCTGACATCTAATCCCTTGGTAGAACATATGCATAAGTATAAATATTTTTGTTCTGCCAAAATCAAAACTGTCAGTAAATAATACCATACTGTCAACTCAGAGACGCTCTGGGGACAGGATCTGTGCTTTTAGACTTCTTCTCCATAGATCTTTTCCATGTAAGTATGTATTTCCTGCACATGAAATTGTCTAATACATCTTCTGGATTCACAGTGCTTTCCTATAAGCCTCCTCCTTTCTTTAGCATCACTCATTAATTTCATTCAAGTTTTAAAGATTTTTCCCCATCCAGAAGCAGACATCATTCTCCAGATCCTTTTCTGACCCTTGCTTCTGTGTGTGCAGATCCAGGGTGATACTCCTTCAGAATGAAGGCAGGAAAGAGACAGTAGAGTCATGCCAAAAAAGGGCAGGAGTGCTCTGCTGTCCTCTGCACCAAGAGCAGAAAACTGAGGCAAAACCTGAAGCACTCCCTGCAGAGTGGACTGGGTAGTGATGAGTTGCTCAGTTTTGTTCTCCCCCATTCTCCAGGTTGCAGTTTATCAATGGTTGTCTACCAGCTGTGCATTTCTAGATGCAAAAAGTGCTAAGCACTGAAAGATGTGTGTGACAGACATGCTGCTGCAGTGATTAATGTGCTCATCCCAGCTGGTGGCTTTCCATACAGTCAATTAATCACTCTCCAGGGCTTTGGAAGTCAATATATTCTTATAACATTTTAAAACATTTTTTTTTTACCATTAGGCAGGCTTTCTTTTGAAGTATGATGTCACCAACTTTGAGTTTCTTTACTGCCTCATTCTATTTCTTCCCCCTGATAAAATGTATTTCATTATGAGTACTGCTGTGCAGTGTGTGTAATGTTGTCTTAGCACTGTGACATCTCTAAGGATGCACTCTGGCAAACACTAAAGTGTGGAGTACATCTTACCCTTCATCTCAGTTGTAGTTTCTGGGAGTTATTTACTCCTGCACAAGAGGTCCAGCTCCAACACACTGAAGGTTATCACCATCCAGCTGTTACTGGGACAGAAGGAGTTGGTGACTAGCATCTTGCTATCCTGTAAGAGCAGTGGAAGATATTTTCTTTATAGATGAGAGAAAACAGGTCTGTAGTTTGATCCTGAAAGAACTTCAGCAAAATGGTATCCAAGTTTTCTATCTGACTGTGAAAGAGGTGGACTGAAGGACGCCACAAAAAGCCTTAGTGGGCGAAAATGGTACATACAAAACTTGGAAATCTGGCCAACTAATCTTCATCTTTCCATAGGGTTTTAGACAGTTTTTCTCTGACCTCACTTTTCATTCTCTATGTTTCTGCTTTTGGCAAGCTTTCTACAAAAAAAACCAACCCAAAAACAACAAAACCCAACAACAATCAAACAAACACAAATCTTCAGCTTGGTTACTCTTATTAATGATGTCTGGCAGGGCAGTTTGCAATTGGAGACTGTGCTAGAAAAGATTTTCAGCAGATTTGATAAGAAACACTAGGCAACAAGCTCTATTTTGAGAAAGAAAGAAAATGATTGATCATTACCTTTGCACAAGAAGAAACAAAAGGTTACTGAAATAAGTAAAAGCTATGAATAAAATAAATACAGCACTTTAGCTGAGCAACCTTCCAGAAATGGGAGAAAACAAAATACAGTACAGGGTCATAAAAGTTGAATTCACCAGGAAACAACCAGGACAAATATCACCTAGTAGAGGTGACAGAGTTCACAAGACAAGACTTCGGAACAACCTACTTTATCTGCAGGTGAGATAAAATGGGGAAAACTCCTACCTCATCCCCTACAAAAAAGCCCCACAGGTCTCATGTAAACTTTAATACACCTATAGGTATGCACACAAAAGCATACATGCAAATGGTATATGTATATATATCATTCTAACTTGTAAAACACCTGCAGCTGGAATGCAAAGCAGATGGAAAAGCACACTGCCACTGTTGTTGATTTATGTTTTGCTCTTGTCTGTCACTAATGTGAATGACTGAAGAAGTAGGACAATAAAGCTTAGACCTATGATCTTAATCTCACTGCATTCTGAACAATAACATTTTCACTGTCTTCAGCATCAGAGAATTTGTCCTTTCAAGCACAAAGAAGTAAATTCTAATAGCAGCATCTTGCCCTTGGGATGCATAATTGCTGAAATGACTGGGTTATAAAGATTAAGTTAATGCTTTATAAAAGCATGTTGTGATTTAGAGTCAAAATGCCAAGCAAAATTTCTCATGGCTTAGTCTTTTTTCTCTTGTGATGAAGGTAAATTGTTATTTCATCTTTTGTGTCAAGGAGTGAAGCTATGTATGGGACTACCTTCAGCACAGCTAGCTGAAGTAATCCCAAAATTTTATCCACTCGTTACCTTTATCTACTCATGACCTTGCCTTTCGAGTTGTCTAAAATTCCCAAAGGCAGAGGTTACTCAACCACTCTGGACAACCTTTTTACAGTGAATTTTTTTTTTCTTATGTACAGGTAAGATTTCTTGTATTACATCTTTTGACTTTTGGGGCTTATCCTCTCACTGTGTCCCCTTAAGAGAACCTGACTTCACCTTCACTATAATACTCCAGTTAGATCACCTCTTATCCTATTCTTCTCTAGGTTAAATTCACCCAATTCCTATTCAGAGCTCCTTTACTCCAACTCTCAAACAATCTTCAAGGCCCTTCACTGGGTCAGTACATCTCCCACACTCAAATGTTGACATCTTTACATTTGTCCCTGTATTAGTATGATAATAACTCAATTGCATGCTAACAAAATCATTAAACAGTTCAGCCTTCTTAACATATGTTTATAGCAATCTTCCTTGAATAAGTACTGGAGAATTTTTTCGGCTTTGTTTTTCCTCTTGATGCCAATATCCTTCTGCACCATTTCTTGTTGTAGCTGTTGTCACTTCTAGGTGAATCATTCTATTAGCTGACTTTTATGAGTTTGCCTTTATATGCTTTTGTGCTTATTCTTAATATATAATCCAATTTCCACTTCCTATATACGATTTTTAAATCATTGACTTCTGCTGAATTAATCTCTTGTTGAATTTCCTGTATTTCCTCCTTAATCAGAAATAATTTGTGCCCTTGACAGTATAACGCCAGAGAGCTGACAGGTTGTTTCTTTCTACTTTCTCCCCTTAGTCAATTTCCTAATAAATAAATAAGCAATAAGCTGAGTTAATTACAGTTCATCTCCTTGAAATCTGTGGTTTTATTAACAGTTATTTTGCATTTCTGCTATAAGGAGTATGAGTAAAGAAAAAAAATGATGATGCATACATTTAGCCTGGAAAACTTAAGACCAAAAAGATGAAGTCCATCCATAATAATAATTTTTAAAAGCACCTTAATTTAAACAAATAGGTAATAAGATCAAAGCTGAAAGAGGGTTCTACTTACCCCACTCACTAGCATCTTGTTCCTTTACTTGTACAGATAAGCAACAAGAGGCTGCAACCTGTGAGTAGGGCACCCCAAAAAGACAAGTAAGAGGTGGGCAGTGAAGATTTTACTCTTCTCAACAGAAAAGACTGAGACATAGAGTTAAAGAAGTAATCTGGATAAGTAATTCAGACTATTTTTTACAATAAAATCAACATAGAACTGACAATCAGGAATCCCTGAATTGTATTCTCAGATACTTAGTTGATATCTGCTATTGTTTGGGGAAATAACATATGAATGTGAACTTGGCACTAAAATATATTTAAAGTCTCTCGTGTTAGAATACTAAACAGGAAAATACTACTAATAATTTATTTCAATTGTGCCTGGGTATATGTATTAAAAAAATTATGTATTTACTTACAGAAATAGCCACTGTTATTAGCTGTGATGGATTCCTTCTAAAATTACTTTGTCTGTCAAGAGAAAATATTATTCACTGAAGAAAACAAAGAAGTTAATAGAAAATCATGCCATTAAAAAAGAAAATGCAAATACTTTAGAAGAGAAATGAAATATTCTAATAAAAATATACTTAATGCATAAAAGATTCAAGGCTGAAATTTAGTAAATAGACTTACTAAAAGAATAAGCAGCAGAATTGGAATTAGAATGATCTGAAAACACTGAACACATTAAACATGACCTTTAAGCTTCAATTTTGTGTGTGGGAGTGTGAGGTTAATGAAATAGCTGAAAGATCATATTTGTAAGAAATCTGCCTTCTGATGGAAGCAATGTTAGCATAGCCAATACTGTTAACATTCTCCACAGTCAGTGGACTCTAAGGTCTGACATGTTATTTATTTGATGAAGTGTTTTATTCTTGAGCCCCATTTTTCGTATTTCCTTTGTTTTCTTCATGCTTCCCGTGACTTCAAGTGCAGAAATAAAATGGTGACCTTTTGGCTAGGTCAAAACTCTACACCCAAAACATGTACAACATGTAGACTGAGAGAAGATCTTGGTGCTTAACACCCTTAATTGTTGGGTCTGGTTTTATTTGTATCTGAACTGCAAGACAGGTGTTAAACTTACTATATTTATGTGCATCAAAAAAAGTAGTTTGTCCTTTTATTAATCACTCAGTGTGTCATATACGTAATATTTGTTCTGTAGTTTTTAGATTTATTTCTTCCTGGCAAATAAGCCTCTGGCTTCCATGCCCAACAAGCAATTTGCTTCCCTAGTGAATCTGGATGGTTCAATAACAGCCCCAGAAACAGGGAAGGGGTGAAATATTAAAGCCATAAACTTCTTCTGGTACTCTGCCTCTTACCACACTTTGGTGATCTCAAAGACAAGAGCATATTCCTCCTTCTGCACTGATAAAAGAATAGCAAGCACACGAACCTGTAGCCACCCTTTCCATCACCCAGCAGCCCTCTGCCTATGGGAACCTATACTGTGAAGCACAATACACATCACATGCAAACAAGCACATCAAAGAGAAGGGAAGTGATCGCACCCCTGCGAAGAAGAGTAGTCAGGCTCGGGAGCAGGCTGCCCAGTGAGGTGGTGGAGTCACCATCCATGAAGGTGTTCAAAAAATGTGTAGATGAGACATTTCAGGACATACGTTAGTGGGTTGGTGAGGTGGGGTGGTTTTTTTTTTTGCTTTATGCTATCTTTTAGCACTCTTTCTTGTGTCCGAAACTCATAGATGAGGCAAAACTCACTTTGTACAGCTATTCGTATGCTGCTATGAAGAAAGAGAAACTGTGGCAGTGGACCTGGGCAGGTGCTGCTGCTATAAAGGAACACTAACTATTGACTATAGAAAAAAAAAAAAAAAAAGTGTTCCAGAAAGATGTATACAGGTCTAAAGGAAGTTAAGTAACATACTGCCTTTTTATTCTCTGTGCATGCTGCGCTGTTGCCTTTAGACTGAGTCACTTCTTGCTTCAGACAGGCCTGTTTCCTTTTAGTACAGTTCATTGCCTATGAAACACTGGTGCTATTTCTAGAACAGTAGGAAATTTAATTCTGCTATGGGTTTTATAACAGCCTGTAACAGGGATGACTGCTTTGTCAACCATTCCTATCTTTCCTCCTTTTTATTGTTTTCTGGTCTTAATGGAAGTTTTCCACCTTTAAGGTAGGACTTCCTGCTACAACAGCCATTGAGATATTTCCTAAGATGACTGTCTAGGCATAAATATTCTCCCTTTTTTGCTCTTATTTCCTAGATACATTTTTCCTTCTCTAATCCTCCTGCACTGCATTTTTGTTTCTTCCCTTCCTTAAACAACCCCAGATGCCAAAATACTGTTGTCTTATAACATCTTTGAAATCTCTTTGCAGTCATTTCCACTGTGGTCCCACTGGTGCTCATTCTCTCTGCTCAGATGATACTTTCAATCAGTAAGCAAATTCTCCAGCTGTGCTGTTTAGTATGATGCAAAACAAGCTGATTAGTAACAGTAGAAACAGGAGTAATTAAAAAAGAAATAAGAAAATATTAAAAAAGAAAACTCCTTGAACACATAGTTCTCCCTTAACATGTAACCCTTCTTCATTTTAGGAAGAAAATAAACATTTTAAAACTGTATGTTTGCCTACAGACTTTCAGTGAATAAAAAAATTAATCTTCTAGGTAAAAAGTACTAGAAAAGAATAACAGGTACTAGATCTATTACATCCAAATGGCTGACTGATATGTGATGCTACCTTTACTGTATGATTTTTTTTTTTTATTTCCACAGCCTTTTTTGAAGACCATGGCTTACTGCATGAAATATATTGAGTAATCAATCTTTATAAATAAAGCTGTTTTCATGCATAGCACAACTTAAAGTAAGGTAGAATAAAAGGTAAAAATATCAGTGATAGATAAAACACAACTAACTGTATTAAACAAATGCTTCCAGAAGAGTGAAGCCCATATAAATTATGAAAACAACATTTGATCAAACAGGGAGTGATCTTAAACTTTCATTTAAATGCATGAGCAGATGTGGCTGACCTAAAGTCATTGGAAACAAGAATCAAAAAAAGCAAGTTTCCATATTGTGGAGCATGAGAGCAGAAATTTCTGCCACTTTCAGTGAGCCTGAATGAATTCTCTAGATCTGAAACCAAAGCCAAGGGTAGTCAATGAAAATATTACCATGAAGAATAATGAGACTTGGACTAAGCATTAAATGAAGGAGTGGGCTGTTATGAGAAATTATATAAAATCTTTATACAAAATCATATAAAATAACATGCTACTAGCATGTTCCCTGGCACCCTTTGACTAATCTGAAATTTCTCACATTCAGCTTTGAAATTGTCCAGGTGTAGTTTGCAACAGGTAAAATAAAAGAGACCACCTTTTTTTTTTTTTTTTTTGTCTACAGGAAAAGAAAAGGAAAAAAACCAAAATGAAACAAAACAAAAGAAGGTTATCCAGATAAGTGCATGTTATGACACACCTCATGATCTTTTGGGCAAATGGTTGGTCTGAGGTTTTTTATGTAGGAGTACAGACATGGACAAAATCCCTCAATTATTACAGTCAGTTTAACAGGAATAGACCCTGAATTCCTGTCTATTTCTCGGTTCAGAGATACTGAATCTTACCTAAGTATCTTAGTCCACATTGAGACAGGATTTCACTATCTTTATGGAACTTCTTGTTGGAAATTACAATACAGGCAATTCATTTATCTTATTTAGCAAGTAGGACACCCGTGTAGTTATTCCCACATTTTTAACCCCATTCCCTAAAGAGATAGGTGACAAACCTTCAGGTTTTATATTGCCAGGCTTTCTGAAATGCTCACATCCCTTTTTAATTCTCAGCCAGTGTATGCTGCTAGCTAAGCCTGAGTACTTGTAGCTTTGCTTCATTTCTCATCTGCTGTCATTCTCCCTATTCTAGGTTAATTCCTTCCACCTCTCATTTCACATGCTAGTAGAAGCAGAATACCATCAGGCAGACATCACTGAATATTTGTTTTTTATCTCTTCACTTTGGTTGGTTGCTGTTAACAAAATCCTCTCAGGGTAATTTGAGAAGCGTCCTTTTACATCACCTTTATACTATCATCCTCTGAAAATGAACTGTAAGAGAGTAATAAATAAATTCAGACAAACTTCCTCACCCCCAACAGATTTCTTTAACTGCTTGTTTGGCTCAGGGTAATATGTGCAAAACACTCCAAGAAATAATCACATAACAGAAAAAAAAAAAAAGACATATAAAATCATCTCTTAAGGACAGGGAAAATGTGGAGCTGCCTTGGACTACACAGTGAGTGTGTATTTCTGCATGTGGGAGCTGAGAAATTATGGAATCCCCTACCCCATCCTGAACTAACTGCCCAATAAGATCAGCCTGAGTTGCCAGATTGCAAATAGAGCCCCTCTTCTTGGTAAGGCTGAGATACTGGCTGTGCTTTGAGGGGTATGTATTGGTACTTGGCCAAATTACATGACATCCTCTTTCCTCAAACCAAATCTAGCTCTACAGATTGCCTTACAAGAGACCTGTCATTTTCAGCACTTGCCTGTCATTTTAAATATGACCCCACCTAGGTCATTCAAGATTCCTTATTTGCAATTTTGGATTCAAAAAATGCCATCTCATTTACCAAACATTTGACCTTTAAAATCTGTTCCAGTAACAGTAATATGTGAAACTTTTCATTGATCTCAAATATATCATAAAGAAGGTCATCTGGCATTTCTTTTTTTCACAAATACTTGTCCAAGGTCACCTAGAATAACAGTGGCAGAACTGCAAAAAAATAGAGACCTCCCAAGTTCTCCATCTACTAAGCATTCCCTAGGAAGGGACGAAATTAAGGAAAGCCAAGAGATCTTTAATCTCTACATGAAAAGTCACACAGAGACATGAAAAAGAACCTGTATTTTAATGGTGCCAATGAAAGGTAGACACTCTAATTATAAGTGATGCTTCTTTCAGAACTACAGAGCTCTGACTAAGGCCTGTTACTACACAGCCGTTGAAAATATTTCAGGTTTATGAGCTAGAACTAAGACTACTTGCTGTTCAGAATAACATTTATTTTTCAGCTAAAATAGTTCGCAGCTGAATAGGTAAAAATCAATGAAAAAACTTTGTCTCTTTGTACTTTCATGATACATAACGGACATTAGAGATAATTTATATCTTCAGTTAGATGCAGTCCAGAATGGCAATAGGTCCCTTAAGCATATAACATTAATGCAAATTGTACAGTCCTTTCCAGAAATGCATCCTGTGAACTAGAGCCAGGTAACTGAAGACTTGTCATATCAGCTAGCATAGAGTTCCAGTCAAAGGGTTTGCCACCCAAATGATCCCTTTCTTCCTCATAATAGTAATCTCCCCTAGTCAAGAATTGTTGTTACCTCCAGTGCATTGATAATCATCGGAAACAAACTTGTAAGTTGAGGAAATGGGGTGGGACTGTGGAGGTGAAGAACGTATGAATAAGAAATGGCGACTGTGGACCATCTGTGCCAAAAGGGAGGACAGATAAATTGAGGTTTATGCAGGATAATGTTAAGCTTCATCTCTAAATTGTGCTCAGTGCTTTCTATTGTTAAGAAAAGACTCTTCCCCCGTATGCAGTTAACGTCCTTAATTTATTTTTGGGATTGCAATGTTTCAGAATAGCTAAGCGACTCATAGTCAGCAGATGATGGAAATTGCATCAGTCCATGCTGTCCTCAAAACAGTGAAGTAGCTGCTCCATTTTCTCACACCATTATGAAATACCTGAACTGTAATTAGGACTTGGGCTTGAGGAGCTCTCAAATTACTATGAAAAGATAGATTTAATATTATTTTTCATATAATGCTGGGTATCATTTTACTACTCTTAATACATACATACTGGTGTATGTTGTTCTGTCTCCACTAAAGCACAGGAAAACTTGGAACATATAAATGCATGAATACTAAAATACTCCAGTCCATTTTTTACTTTCTTTCCAATCTTTTCCAGGATTACCTACTTCACATTTTATTAGTTGATTGATTTCTTTCATTACTTAAAAACAATTTATACTTGCTTTTCTCCATTTGTCATTTTTTGGAGCAATGATAGGCTTGGGTCACTTTCCTGTGCATCTACTGTGCATCCCAAGAACATGTTGGAACCACTAAAGATACACAGAATTTCAAAATACCTCAGGGATGCTCTCTGTACACCTCATATATATCCCTTTGTATTGCTCAGATATTTCCTCCAACAGGGTAGACAGAATAAAAGAGGTTAATGGCAGCTTCAAATTGTTCGACATCAATGTTTCACCATGTTAAAGGAAACCATTGTCAGTCTTTGAAGATTTCAAACCCACTTGAGCCACCAGAAGAATGACAGAGTTGTAAGAAAGAAGTATTCTTATGCTGATGTACTAGCACAATGAATTAATGCACAAGTTGCTTTACAAAATGGAAACCAGGAAAGACTTCTGCTCTGATTTCACTATCCTACAAACCAAGTGGTATTATTGGCATCAGAATTCCTACCTAAAGTTGGCAGTTCTGAAATAGGAACCTTATGAACCATATCTGAGCTAGTTAATTTCAAGTATATAGGAATATATTAACTGTGCAGATATGCATATATGCATGTGTGTCTGTATGTGCTCTGTGATTAACAGAGTCAAAAATTGCCAAGCAAATTCATTCACCAAACTAGAATTGACCAAATTCATGCAACATTTTTGAATGCCAAGCAAGACTAATTACAATACTCAGCTTGTCTCCAACAAATGAATGATCGTAACTGTTTGTTTTTCATCTGCCAGATGGAATGAAGCAGAATAGACTGTGCCATGCATCTAGGGATGAGAAAAATCTCTAAAAATTCAGATTTATGTTTGATTGTTTCTGACAAGAACATTTTGTTCCTCCAAACCATACATGTTTGTAATTCCAGCTTTCAACTAAAGAAACAATTGTTCATTTCCCCATCTCATTTCTAAGGTAAAGCTGCATTAGAACAATTTTCCAAAAGGATACACTGGACTAGAGGTTTTAACTGACTGAATTCTAGGTCACAATACCTTGTATTTAACTGGGTTTGCCTTAATTCCACAACAAAATCATAGAACATTTTGGATTGGAAGGGACTTTTAAATGCCATCTAGTCCACCTCACCTGCAGTGAATAGGGACATCTCCAACTAGATCAGGTTGCTCAGAGCCTTGTCTAACCTGACCTTGAATGTTTCCTGTGATGGGGCATCTACGACCTCTCTGGGCAACCTGTTCCAGTTTGTTACCACCCTCATTGTAAAAAATGTCTTTCTTATATCTAGGCTAAATCTACCCTCTTCTTGTTTAAATCCATTACCCCTTGTCCTATCGCAATAGGCCCTACTAAAAAGATTGTCCCCATCAACTAATGGCTCCATGGGGAATTTGAGAACTGCTCACAGTTCATGAAGTGCTTGCAGTGCTACCTACCGTGATTTGACCAGAAAATAGCAGGATACAAAAGAGTTTATAAAAGACTGCTTTGAATTTAGTGTTCTTAAGTTTGGAAGGAAGCACAGGGTTTAAATAAGCCCAGCTGGCAGCACTGCTGAAGTGCCTTTTATGTCTGGCTGGCACCAGGGAGCTGTATCATGATCCCCTGACGCAGCTGGACACCAGGTCTCTTTGCACAGGGGCAATGGCACCACATGGGGACTAAAGTGCAAATGAAGTTACTGCAGGCTGACCCTTTTTCTTGCATTATTAGGGTGATCAGAGGGGAACAATACATTCTAAGTTGCAACTGCTGCTCCAGCTACATCCAGCTGATAGTTTGACACATCCATGAAAACAATATGTGTCGTGACATTTGAGGACTAATAAGCGATCTCAGGAAGCCCTCAGAAAAAGCTGTGTATGTCTGTGTACACGTGTGTGTATCTACTTTTAATATGCATTTAAATAATTCTACTTGCTATTTACTGATATTTGCAGTCCCTTTTCCACTCACTCCTTGTACCAGCAGGAGCTTGTTATGTAAGAGAAGTAAAAAAAAAGTTTTCACTGCTGGAGGCTGAGATGTTTACAAATTCTTTTATTCATGGCCTTACTGCTAGAAAAGGACATCTGTAGAATTTATACAACCCACAAACATGAAGGATTTAATTCAGCAAGGGTTTTAATGGAGTAAAAAGTATAAATCCAATGAGAATGAATGAAAGACTAAATTAATAATAATTGTTCTGATATAGGCCAGACAGGATCCTGATTTCTTTTTGTAAGATATCAATATCTATGGGTTATAGGAACAGATAAATAATACCAATGATGTTGAGGATTCCTGGAGAGGTTTGAGGTCTCTAAGTTTTAAGTGTTTCAAGCATGGATTTAAGGATAAATGTTAATTTGCTTTATACATAAAGTGAGGGGTAAGGCTGAAAGATCTGTGCAGACAATACTTGTATGTATTTTGCATTTCTTTTTACGACATCCAGTGTTAATATTTTAGCTCTAGATGACAATTCTATTTCTCAAAGTGAAATATAAAACCTTCTTTCTGGTGTGTGTAGATCAGAGTATACATTTACCAAATATAGACTACCTGAAAGACTAGCTCAAAAACACTCCAAACTAAACAATTTTCTGAGGATTTTTTGTCTCCTTTCACTGGTGAATAAACAATGTCTGCCTTCAGAAATTTTGTGAGATGAGAGTAATTTTCTATACCCGTGAACTCTGAGCATCTTATGCCTAAAGTTTTCTTTTTGTTTCTCCCTTCCCCCAATCCTGTGTTAAAACCACGAAATGGTTTAGGCTGTACTTGACCGAAATTTGTTTCCTTATGCCATCTGGTGGATAATATTTGTAAATGCGCAGTAGCTTTTGTTTGAAACATTTTGCAGTCAGGATTTTTTTTTCTCTATTGTGAGAAAAAGTTGTGTTTAGTTAGGATTTAACTTTTGCTTTCAAAGCTTAGATAATTGTTACACTGAAAGTCGCTCATTTCTGTGCATTCATGTCTGTTTCAAAATTAACCAAGAATTACTTTACCAACTGTGTCTAATTTAGCTTTTGTGCTTAATTTCTAGGATTAAATTAAAAACAGATGGCCCTTGAGTGGTAAAATTATCATAAATTAGACTTATATATTGAAATCAACATGACAATGTTAAAATGAAACCAAAGTACATTTTTTACTGTGCCTTGCTTTTTATAAAAGTTAGTATGATGGTGCATGTAATTGAGCAATCTTGCATTACTGATCTGAAGCCCTGAAACTCCATCTGCCCAGAGAATCACCTCCTATGACGTGGAGTATTTTTCCATTGAATTACACTGAGGAATAATTCGTTCTTAATCACATACGCCACTAAACAAGACAGGACAAATATTAAGAGTTAGTGATCTCTTCAAGTTCACAATGCAGTTTAGGGTCACAGGTCCTTTGAATTCAGTGACATTTAGGCTTTCTTTCTGTGTCTTATATGCTCTTATGCCCTTGTCTCCTTCAGATCCACATATAATAATCAAGGAGCTATTTATCTCAGCATTTAAGAACAATTAGGCCCTGAAAAATTAAGAAAAAGGAGGGGAGAGTGGTTTTTCAGTTGATTTTGTTTCTTCTTGTGCACATCTATTCCACCTACATACACCATATACTTTGCTGTGGTCCAAAAATCACAAGTTACAAGATACAGCCAGTATGAAGTATCAACAAGTGCTTTTTATGCACCCTTAGAACTTGCTGGAAAACAAATTCTATCTTCTGAAAGCTTTCAAGGACTAAATGGAATTTATTTTTTTTAGAGGCAGAAGAATGACGTTTTGCAGGTACTAAAAATAAATGCAAATAAGTTAGGAAAATGAAAAGAAAAAAAAAAAAGCAAATATTTTGAAAATCCTAGGAGAAGGATGAACAAAGTATGTTGCTTACTTCCAGTGAGTGGTAGCATTTAATACATTCTGAAGACACATTGAGAGATATTTAGAGCATTTTAAGCAAGCGAAACAATATGATTGCACAAGGAAAAAAGACTGCCACATTTGTATATTTTACTTTGAAAGCTATGCAATTTTCCAAGACAATGACTGTTTTTATTTAATTCTGCTAAGATATTACCACTAAGATGCAATTATGAAAACCAACATTTCTTTGCTATAATATCACTGATACAATACAGTCTGACAAAGGACAGATGACAATAGTCAGCTTTTCACAAACCAGTGTTTTAATCATACATGATTTTTTTTGCACCATCTAATTTTAGGCAGCTTATTTGGGTACTGAGTGGCATTGGACAAACTGTTATACCCACTGGGGAAAGAGCCCCCAAATCCTAGCACCTATCCTGAGAAGAACTGAACCTGTCACTTTGCTCAAACAGACAGGGTGAAAGAGCTGATCCTTGTAGAAGGCACTGTCAGGAACAAGGGACCTTATAGCATCAGACAGCAGGAGTGCTGGAGTCTTAGGTCACCATTCCCAGGCACACATGTACCTGTCAGCTGGTCATGTTTGAGTGGGTTGAAAAGAGAAGGGTACTATATTTTTTCAGAGGCTTTGGTTGGAAGATCTTGCAGGTCAAAGAAAAGCCAGAACAGCAGGATGCAGACTGATAAATGCCTTAGCATCAAATCATGTCTGACTACACATCCTTCACTAAGCATTTTTGCATTCCTGTGTACCTCAATTTAGGAAGGCAAATGCTCTGAAGGATGCAGCTCTCAAACTTCTTCAATGTGGATATTTCCAGGAGAAAGATACAGGTCACGGGGCTTCTGTAACACTGAAGAACTGTTCTGTGGGCTGTTAGCAGCATTCCCAGCACCAGAAATGTTACCGTTTCTTCTGAACAATCTCATCACTACAGCAGGAGCAGTTGCCACCTCCTGCCCGTCCGGTCCTGTCTGCTCCTACAAATGCAATTCACTCTTTGGCATTTCTCTGCTACCCACAGAAGAAAACCGACAGATTTGAACTCCATCTGTGAAAGACAGACCCAGACCTCAAGCCTTAGGCTATTGGTATGAAGTGATGAACCTCACTGCTGCAGCATGTGAGAGAAAATCCTGCTCAGCTCTCTGAGGAAATGGGATGCACAACTTCAGTTGGAGTCGAGTTTAGGTCTGCAGCAGTACCCCTAGCTTAAGTGCCTGTGCTTGGAGAAAGAATTTCACATAAACCTCTGTGCTTGATGTTAGCTCTGTCTGCACCTCTTCTCATCATACACTTTTAGCTTGACAGCCTAAGGAGTGTGGCTTCTGAGGCCATCCGTGCATTTTATGTAAAGTACATGTTTATATATATCTCTCTATATATGTAATTTATATTCGTACAAACAAGTCAGTACCAAGTTTCTACCCCTCAATCTCTCACTAAAAAATCAAACTGAGGAGAACAAGCCCCTCTCCCATCCTTCTCAGCACCTCCTGATTTCCACTTCTAAATATGACAGCAAAACAGGTGGTAGAGAAATTTCATCCCCACAAGTTTCCTGAAAACAGGACATTGGTATATTCGGCAAGCTAAAGGAAAAACCACTGACCTAGCTCTCCATAGAGTATCAGCTAACAAGAGCACTGATGGAGGCACTGAATGGTAAGAATGTCATAACTGGACTTTGTATCCTACTAGATGTAGAGACAAGAAGATGCTGGAACATAGGTGCTGCTATTTCTCCTGCTAATAAAGCAGTTTATTCAAGCTTGCTCTGCAGAAGTGTATGGCAAGTCCAGCTCACTCTGCTGGAAGCATTTTGGCCTGTCTGGGTCTTGGATCACATGACAAAGTGCAACTTGATCCTAATTCATAGATCTTGCAGTGAAGCATTTATTGCAAAGGGACTATTGATGGTTTCAGATATGAAGAAATAATTGTATTAACTCTTCAGAAAGAAAAATAATTAGTATTGCCATTATCTACAACATAAATGACATGGAACAATTCAGAAGAATCAAATGTTTGGAAGCCCGAATCATGAAAGGACAGTCTTAATGAAAACTCAGTGGTTCAATATTTTACACTTGAAATGAGTGAACAGTAAATGACTCTTAATTCATGAATCTTCATAAATATTAGATTATTCTAACTGCATTCATCATGCAATGCATCTATCATTTATGCACAGCTTAAGGGTGAAGTGCTTCTCAAGACCCTCTTCATGTGCCAAAATTAGACTTTGATTTTGTTTTGACTTCTCTGACTCATATATCCTTCCTTCTCATGTAGTTCTCACCAAAAAATTCCTTGTCAAACCTCACCAATTCATAGAGCACGGAAAGTAATCATTGCAGAATAATGAATTTTGCAGATTCATCTTTTGATGAACATTCAGAAGCAGCAAATATCACACATTTAGTGTGCAAATATGCAGAAAAGAGTGCTGATTTTGAATTTTTCCTGGTGAAACTGTAAGTTTAGTTAGCAAATTCAGTATTTTCTGTAATTTTCCAGAAAACTCAATGCATATTTTCTTCACACTTTCATAGGAATATCCAAATAACAGATCTTTGCTAAAAAGCAGAGATAGAGTTGGGTTTTTTTTCCACAAATTACACAGAAAAGACTTTACCTGCTGTTTTGAAATAAAATAGTTTTGACTGTAAAACACAAGGTTTAAGTGCTTTGCTATCTGAAAAGAAGTATTTTTTTGGCACATAAAATTGTCAGCCCTTGATTCAAATAGTATATGTTTACATTAAAAAAAAAAAAGTTTAGGTAAGTTTCCTTTGACCTCTGGCTATCAGAAAATCTATGAAAGAGTGGCTAAGTTGGACCAGAACTTTTTCCTTTTAAATCTGTGTTTACATATAAAATAATTGCTCTCACCATGTTTGCTCATCCTTTCTTCTTTTGTCTATCACTCTACAAACTTTTAGATGTAGAAGATAGATCTATACCAATTCACTGAGTATAAATGAATCAGATGAAAACTGTGTGAGATGCCTTATAAATAGTGATTAGTAGAGTGGGATAAGTAAAGTCTGAAATATCTCATTTGACAAAGTACCCACATATTCTACCCAAGTATTAATGAGTGAATGAATACAATCTGATTGGCATCTTAAAAACGGTGTGTTGGGTGTATGCTCTCTAATGATTGCAAAAGCCATTCTGTGGGATGGAAAAAAGAGATCAAGACAGTAGAAATCAGCTGGTCTATGAGAAACTTCAGCAAAAGTAATTCAATACCTTTACGTAACTACTACACTGCTCAAGATTTTCACCCGTAGTAAGGGAGAAATGTTGCCACATTGCTGTCTGGTGTTAAATGGGTTTCACACCGTAGATGTAACAATCACATAATTCAATGGACTGCTTGTGGGTTGCACAGAATTTTGCTTTAAATGTCAGCGTCCCTAATAAAAATGCAAATTTAAAGCTAATTCAGTTACATGAGCACTCAATAAACTTTAGTAAGAGCAAAACAGAAGTGTTGGATTGTTCTTCTACTACTTTATAGTCACATCTGATTCCTCACTAATGTTCTTTTAGGAGTCACTTGCTTCTGTCATTTGAAAAGGTCACAATTCATATGCCAAATGCTTCTGTACTGTTCTAAGTCTAGTTTCAAAACTGATGAATAGCTCAGTGACCTCTGGGAAATGTTGTCTTTATAATAAGTGGCTTGTTATAACATTTTCTACATGAGGTACAATTAAATATCAATGTCTGCAAACCCTTGAGAGAGAGCAGTTCATCTCACCTAACTTTAGCCACCTAAGTTAGTCATCAGAGCTGTCTGTGTAGTTCTTGGAGATCTCTTGGATAGTTCCTGAAGGTGATTCATCTCGTCCTGAAATAAGCAACAAACGGAGGAGAGACAAATTGTCCTTTGGAGGTGCACTGAGTCTTTCCATCAGCTAAAGAGAAAGCTAAAATAAGTGCCTTAGGGTATCTTGGATGATTAACTTTAAGATCTCTTGTCACTTTCAGCTGTCCATCTGCTCAATGGAATACAATGATTTGTATGCACAACAGCTTTTAGAGATCCTGTTTCTCTACCCTTACTTCATAAGTAACAAATGCTCTAATATATGGTCAGAGTGTATATACATACAGATACATTTATAAATGTTCATATTTACATTTATGTGCATTTTTAAAGGATAGGTCATGATACTTTATACTTCTTTGTGTATTCTGCTATTCTCTAGTTTCATTTTTCTGAGTCTGGATAATGATGTCCTTCAATCAGTTTTAATTATATCAGCTGTCAATTATCCTTCTGTTAACCTGAAGATAAGATCATTCTTCTTTTAACTTTCAGAAATTTACAGGAAGAGTGAACAGAATTAACATTTCCACAGATCCTAATTCCTGAAGAGCACCTTGATATTTCAACTGAATTGAAAGGTATGTCTGGGGACGGGAACATCTCTCTTATAAGGAAAGATTAAGAGAACTGGTACTATTTAACCTGGAGTAGAATGAGAGGAGACCTTATCAATGTTTATAAACATGTAAAGGGTGGGAGCAAGTAGGATGGAGATGACCTCTTTTCAGTGGTGCCCAGTGAAAGAACAAGGGACAATGAGCACAAGATGGAACACAAAAGGTTACATCAAAATATAAGGAAAAACTTCCTCACTGTGAGGGTGATGAAGCACTGGAATAGGCTGCCCAGAGAGAAGTACCTTTGATCCAAACTAGTTTATTATTGTGCATGTGTGCTCCCTAAGGGTACTGAAATCCACAAAGTACAGATTAGTGGCACTTGTTGAGGGATGACTGCATTATACCGATCTCATGGTCACTGCTCTGTTTCTTGGACATAGACCCTGTGCTCAGGTGGAGAAGATACTGTGGAGCTCTTAAAATACTAGGATTTCTCTGGCCTTTAGGAAACCTTTTCACCACAGCAGGCAAGCATATGCCAGCCTAGACATAGACACAAATGTGTCCCAGGAGCTTTAACAAATCATGGTCCCTTATGATCCATCAAGAACCGCTGCTTTCCTGAAAGAGGAAGTCAGGTTGTCCCCAGGAGAAACAGAGATGCTGACATTTCAAACTCTTTTGTCTTTTCCAACCTTTCATCTGACACAAGTCCAAATACAAGACTGAAAAACACTGAACACTTCTTTATAATATCAGTGAGTGTTTCTTGATTGGTGATATGAATCAAACACATGGAAAATGCTAAAAGATAATTCTTCATTATCCTCTTTGCTCAGGCACAAGTTTGCTTTCAGTGCTTCTCACAACAGTACAAGATATATAGTAACTGATGCAAGAATTGTGTTGGTGCTTAGAAGAATGAAAAAGCTACTATCTGTCAGAATAAGCCCTGGCAGTTTTCAGTATTTGTGTGTGGGAAAAATCTAGTGTGAGTAAAAACATGTGGACAGAGCAGCGAGCAGACCTCTAACTTGAACATACATCATTCTTATTTCCTTTGTTTTGTTTGACTATTGCCTTCATGTCAGTCAACTTCTTTTAAAATATCTGGATAAATATGGCAACAGTAAGCGCAAACAAATATAGTGCTATATACTGATGTTAAAGATCACCTAATAAACTCTTCAGATGTCAGGCTCAAAAATATTCACAGAAAAAAAAATACGTTTATTCATTTACTTGTTTCTCTGTATGACTTATTTTCAAACAATGAATTGTCTAAAGTCAGCAGTTCCAAATAGCCTTAATTTTTTTTCTTTTTTTCTTCTTTTTTTTTTTTTCTTCTAGTACCCATGGTTTAAAAATTAAAATACTAACATTTATCTACTATATGTGCCTACCTCTGTGCACATTAAGGGTATATCTATATTAGCAAATAGAGCAGCCCTGTGGGAGCAGATGTGTGCAGCATGTTTGTGCTGCTGGATGATGCCTATGAGTTGAATGCATTTCAGAATTTCACTGTAGACTACCTCTAGTCCAGTGTCACAGCTGGGATGCTTGTTAGCAACTGGAGTTGTACCCCTGGGATGCATTTTTCAGCTTAGTTTCATCCAAAAGGAATCCACTTACTGTACTTCAAGACAGTTTTACCACGTGAACTAAAACAGGGCTTGTGAGGCCCATCACAGGACTGCTTTTGAAATTGTGCTGATCCAAACTCAGATGATAATATAAAGGCATCTACTGAATTTAACTGAAGTACTTGTCTGGCAATGGCTGGTATGAGAAACAAACATTTAGGGAAGCAGTGTGTTGCACAGAGAGGAGGAGTACCATGACTTTATATCAAAAATGGGCAAACATTAATTTTTTTTTTTTTTTTCCTGAAAAAGAAGCCTGGTTTTCACTTATTTTAATCACTATCAGTAAGAGGTTTCTCCAGGTTTCCATCTGTGTTTTTCAATTCCTTCTGAATCCTGGGTGGTCTGTTAATTTAACTAAGTGACCTTTAGCCTGCTGCTTTGTAAGTCAATATTATCCCTCTGAGTTTTGTAAATCATATTACTTTGACCTATAGTGCATGCCAGCTATCCAAGTGAGACTGTTCTTCCTGTCTTTTGTTAAGGACTCCTTTTCCTGCCAGTTCTCTTCAGACAAAGGACAAATTAGCAGTGGACTTCTTTTTCACAAAGTATTTTTGCCATTCACCACAACTTTCATTGTACTTTGAGCTCTCCTTGTGAGCTGTTTTATCTGATTTCTATTTTTTTTTTCTATTTCTCTCCTCATTAATCAGACTTGCTTCTCTTTCATAATGCCTTTCTGTCACTGTGGTTTCCCAGATGTGACAGCCTGGGTAAGTCTGCTTTTACCATACTCAGGCTCTGATTTTCCATATTTCATCTCCTTATACGTGCTAAGAGAAAGGCCATGTTAGACTTGAGCTTACTGAGACTGGAAGTGTTCTCCATCAGTTACCTTCTGTGGTAGCTTTACCACTGCCACTGTCTTCACTTTGTGTCAAGATCCCAGACCCTTCTATCTGTATCTCAGGTCTGTAGAATCCAAACCACACTTTCCTTAGGAAGTCAACATGATTAATATCTTAAAATACTCCTTTTGAAAATAAGACTTTATAAAATGCTAATGGAATTTTATATATACATATATGCATTTGTGACTACATTTGACTTTTAATATGGTTAGAAGTAAACTTCTGTTTAACTGTGACTAAGAAAAGTAGACATTTTATCTGGACAAATAAGAACTTGTTAAAATTCAATATATATTTTTTCTCTGAAAAGTATGAAACCAGGAAGCACTTGGGCATCATTCCTATCACTTTCCCCTACATACAATGTTCATCACAGGTTATGAATCTTCCTGATCAACAAAATTTCTGAAAGCAGCTTATAAACCAACATGTTTTATAAAGCAACATCTATTATCTCCCTTTTTCAAGATTACTTTGAATGTTACTCAATGTTGATAAACACACACAAAAAAACCCCGCTATTTATTGGTTTTTGGAAAATGGAATGATTAATATCATTATTACTATGATATTCAGGGTAACTGACAAAAGCACAAAGGAAAAACTTCCCCCTGAAGTTTATTTCAGTTTATATAAAATTATTTGGTGCTGTTTCAGCTATGCATGCACATGATAAAGCTTGATTACCTTATGACAAAACAAAGAAAACTTCATCCTTCCTAAGTAAACCAAACTCAGTTGTAATGGCTTTTCAGTTTTGAATATGAAAAGGTTTGAAAAAATTTGAATATAACTGAAAGTGACTAAGAAATTGGATAAATTGGTTAGTGATCATCATGGTTTTTATTCAACCTTGAACAAAGGAATTAAGGTCTATTTTGCTTGGATGACTTACAATTTCTTAACTGGAGTGCATTTCCTTGTTTCTGCTTGTTACTCCATGTTATATAATATAGTTTACAAAACCAGCACACTTTGCTAATTCAGAGCATATGTTATAAAATACATTTAATTTTTAATATATACAAGATCTGAGTTTCAAAAGCTATTAAGATCATCACTTCCAGGAGATGTTGTTCTTCTGTATCCATGATGCAGAAGATATCAACATTAACTGCAGAGTTAATAAAGATTCTTCCAAATTTTAAACTAAACAGAGAAACAAATAAGAATAAGTCTTCCACATATGTAGATGCAAGCATACAAGCAGGGTGGGACTGGGAAGCAATGGGATGATTGTTTAGAATTTGATAGACATATCCAAACAGAAAACAGAGACACAGCCCATGTGATCCATTATTACCTCAATACAGAAATTACAAAAAGTGATGCCATCAAACATGCAATGTAATAGCTAATATTTGTCCTTTGGAAAATCTCTTTTAAGAAAGGCAACAGTTGCAAATTATAGGTTATTTACTGTAGAAATGTCAATGTTAAAACCATTAGCAGTGAATAAGAAACAATAAACATTTACTGAATTTCATTGGGCAGTCTGTCACAGAAAAATTGTGCATAGCCTTTTTTCTTTCCACATCAGTGACAGCTAACTTCAGATTCATAAATCTCAAAATGTCAGTGCTATGTGTGCTCACTCTGAACTTTTCTTTGGGTTGGAACAAATTGTTATGTTTCAGATTATGCAATACATAAAGCAAGGGTTTTTTTTATTGAAGTGCAGCATGAAATTTGAATACCTGCACTTCTTCAAGCATACCAGTAAAATGACTATAGATAATGAAGGACTATGTAAGGCTCTGTATGAACCACATAAGAAGCTTCAGCAGAAAGCCCTTCATGTAACAGGAAGATGGCAGAGCAGTTCCCTACTGCTCTGTGTCTAGATACAGATTTTTTTTTATGAGGGTAGGATCAGATAATGAAATGTATGCTTTCCATTTTTTTTCCCCCCATAATAAATACATACCTCAATCTGGAAATCAGATTGGAATTTAATATCTGGTTTAGTACAACAATACTCATGGCAACATGAATATCTGTGACTGTACTAACCATGGTGGTTTGTTGCCTGTGATACACATTCTATCTGACATTAATTTACTTTCATTTCCCTACTCTGCACTGACATTTGGATGCCTTTGGGATCCAATTCACTCTCTCTGAAGTAAAAAAGTACAACTGGCAACTTTTCTGTGCCTGCAAAAAGGGCACTCATGGAAGAATCATTCTTGGAAACTTTATATAGCATCCAGATAGCAGGCAGATTCTCAGAGGACCTAATGTTCTTTTCTGAAAATACTACTGCATGCTTGCATAGCTGACCAGTGATTTCACCACTGTAAAGGGTTCTTACAGATCCCAAGTATTATTACATTTGGTTTTGATCTCAAGCCAAAGGCTGCCTCTCTTATAAGGAAAGCAACAGCTTTACTGACCAAGCTTGTATATGCCATGTTGCACTGATGAACTTGAAATGAGATTTTGGACATTTTGAGACTTGTTCAGCCCTAATAAAAAAAGTCTACAGAGCAATGTTATGATTGCCTTTAGATACCTAATGCAAGACTATAGTGAAGACAGAGTCAAAGTCTTGAGCATTTGCAATGAGAGTACAAGAGGCAACAGACATAAGCTGCTCCAAGGGAAATCCCAGATAGACAAAAGGGAAGATTATCACCATGAAAGTGTTAAAACTGTGCAACAGGTTGCCCAGAAAGTCTGGTAAGTCTCTGTCTTTGTGGGACTTCAAGACTTGACTGAAGAAGGCCCTGAGCAGCAGGCCTACTTTGAGACAGGGGATAACCTGGAAAAGTTATTTCCAATTTGTTTTATTATGCTCTGATTCTGTGAAACAGAGCTCCTATGACTGCTTTAGCAGCTGAATATTGTTTTAATCCTACAGTTACTTCAGTCCTGCAGTATATAAAACATTTAGCAGATATAGTGGGAGAAAATATGTATTCCCATTCATTTGCCATTAGTAGTGATGCATTCCTGCTTCTTGAAGAATAATAATCCACACACAGCGTTTTCTATAGAGGCAGGTGCAGATTTCATCCTCAGCAACTTCATTCATGGACTGAGCATAGGTTAGTCACTCAGGAAAACAGATACTGTATTTTCTAACTTTCATTTATACGTTCACAAACACTTTAATAGAAAAAAATTGACACCATCTTATTATGCAATGTTCCTCAGTACAGATAATATCTAGGCACGTGCTTTATAAAAAGGCTTGCAAGAACAAATCTTATTCACTGTGAATGATTATGCATCAAGGTTTTAACTTCAGATGGGTTGTAAAATATTTTTTCTTTCAGCTCCACACTAGCATCCTTTTGATGCTGACACAGACTTGATATTAAAAACTCCACATGGGACAATGTTTCATCTACTGTGAAAGCAGTGTAGAAGAATAATATAGAAGTTTAAGAGAGATGAGAGGTTTGGGTTTTTGCACAGGGGGATGTTATGATGCATTGAGCATCATGGCTCCTGATGGCTGCACTGTATCAGCAGCAAAAAAAGTACCCTTAATCTGTCTGGACAAGTACAATACAGCAATTTGTAAGTATAAAATAAATATACTTAAATAATAAGTATAAAACTAATATATTTGCCTTCATCCCAAATATCCAGAGAAAGGAATAGGATTAGAATTTTTGTGCTGTTCATGCTTATTTGAGTGTGTGCTTTTTTCTGTGTTAATCTATGTGGCTGACTGTGAGCATATGTACATGTGTACTATGTCTGTGTGCACACACACCTCCTGGGAACACATACTCAGCCTCACTACTGAGTGAGCCTCTGTACATGGAACTGCAGCAACCTCAACCCTATGAAGATACCAGATTTGGCAGCTTCTAGAATTAGTGATGTCCTTCTCAGAGTCTAAACACTTTTAACTTCTTCAAGTAGTGTTTGATAAGCAGGTTATTCAGCTACAACTAGAATTATCTGAAACTTAGAAATTATCTGTACTGATGAATGTTGTCCCTGATTACATGTCCAGATTTCATTTAGGATCATGAGCCTGGAGCTATGTCTCATATGCACCACTGATGCAGCATCTCCTGACAATATGGCCATGAAAAACTCACATAGTCCATACTCTGAGAAATTAGAAACATGCTGTAAGTATTGCTAATGGTACCTGTTAGTGCCTGCCATAGGGTAATTACCTTACACACTATTGCATGGTGCTTCAGTTAATTACAGTAATAATGGACTTCTAATTGCATTCAAAGGAGAAAAAAAAAAAAGGAGGAGAGTAAAGAGAAGTAGGAGAGAGATGAACAACTAGCAAACTTTACACTAGTCATGAAGAAGATGGGCAGGAAATAAATTTGGGGATTATGCTGCGTGACATCACATCACATTGCTTTTTAATGATTACTAACAAATCCCTGATTAGTGTTGTCAGCCTTCAGAGCAATCAAGAGAGTGCCAATTCGCAAATCCTGTTGCAGAGTCAGTGACAGATGTACTTCTGTTAATTTTCACTTAGTAAATGATACAAAACTCTGGAGACTTCGTGATTTTATTTTTAATGCTTATGCAGTCACTTGACAGAATGTAGAATGTCAGTACCAGTGAGAATATAAATCCTGTTGGGCAAAGGCTAACAGAAAGCCTATAATGGGAAACCAGAAAAAACTCCCAAGGGTTGTATAATTACTTAAAGAGAAGAGTATTTGAAACACTCTACAGAACAAAATGTTGACAATGGCTGAGTCTTTAAACCCAGGATTAACAGAAAAACGTTTCATCTTGAGAATTCAGCAGTTTAAAGCAGGGCCAGCTGCTGGAGCATGTGCCCCTGGTTCTGACCTGGTTACAACACACAGCATGAGTTTCAGATGCCATATCCTATTTATTGGTTGTTGAGGTGAATGGAGATTAATTCCAACAAACCTGGACATTTCTCAACTGTCTTTCACATAAAAATTGGAGTCCGTGTACAAAACCATTGTTTGGAGTTCTGAACATAAACAAAAAATACATAATGACTGAAAAAAAATTTTTTTTTTCATTTTTGATAGACAGAGTCCTTCATTTTGTACATCAGAATATTTTTTTTTCATATTCATCAAACAATTTGAAGTGCTTCAATATACCAAGGGAATCTAACTCTCCTTTTATCAGACAATGTGCACAAGCACAGTACATACTGCCAAACATGATCAGGTGACTTTCTGCCACCAATAGATTTGGCAAATAAAATACTTTCTGGAGCCATGCAATTCAGAGATTTCTTCAGTCTTACCTCAGACATTATCAAGAAACCTCTGAAAGTTCCTTTTCTGCCCTCATAAACATGCACTATGTAAACAAAGAAATGACAAGATAGAAGTAAGGGGAAATCTGACTTCTGAGCTGTCTACACTTACATATTTCTGAAGTACTGAGAGAAGGAACAGAATCATTTCACTCACACTGCAGATCCTGCATGTAGGAAGACTCATTGAGCAGCCAAGCATTCCCCTTGTCTTAAGTGGGAAGACTATTCAGCTGAGTAAGGATTACAGATGTCACTAGGAGGTGCAAAATAGGGACCATTTTTTCTGCACTGCCTAGGCTCTTCTGGCTGGTAATCAGTACAAAAAGCCAGCTAAATGGAAAATACCAACTTTAAAGAAAGGTTTGATTTATGTCGCACTGCTTGCTCACTCCAGCTCCAGCAATAAAAGAAAGATATTACTTTGTTGCTCATTAATTATTTATTACCAGCTATCTGTACCTCTGAACTATTCCTGCTGCAGGAGCCACTGTGCATTTATGGTAATTCATCAGACACAGATGTTTTCAAATTCCCTCTAAAGCCATAAACAGGAATGCCAGCTGTCCAGCTAAGTTAGAGAAGCCTTGATTTATTGAAACATATTTTGCTATTTAAAAGGCCTAATGTACAAGCTCTAGGTAAGATAGACATCCACACTGTGATATATTAAACAAGAGAATAAAAAAAGCCAGAAGTTTGTTTGTTGCCCAACCATGTGGTTGGTGAAATAAAGACAGATGGAAACATGTAAACATCAACTTTTTAATAGCAATTTCTGGTACTGAAAATTCTCACTAGAGCTTCCCAGGCTTAACTTGCTTTGCAGTTTTGCAGTTTGCAGTCATATTCTTGCATCCTAAACAGTCAAGAAGCTTTCACTACCTTTCATGCTGAACCAGTTCTGCAAAATAACATGTTTCTAGTCTTTTTCCCTTCCACCTTTTGTTTCCTGTAGTCTTTGATCCTTCAAAAAATTATGTATACCTATTCAACACACTGCAATCACTTGCAATTTTTATAGGAGTAAAAATACTTGCATTCCAGAAGAGAAAAACACTTTGTGAATCTCCCTGTGGATGTAGGATTTATTCATTCTTGTGCTTTCTCTCACTTTCATTCAAAGTATATTTTTATTTCTAGATCATGGGATTGATGCTATTAGAAGTTGTTCAAGCTTGAAATGTTAAAACTCTCCAGAAGTACAGGTTCAGGTCAGAGCTCTAACCTGATACTAGCTGATATAAATCAAAATATGTCTGCTGAGCTTTAAATTAGGTGATACCTAAGTACCAAATTCTTTCTCTTCTGTTGAGACCCGAAGCATGATTTTAACTAGATAACTGAATTGTAGCATGATGTACGTATATTTTGTCCTGTATAGATTCCCATCTGAAGACAAGTAAATACAATAAAACAGAATACACAATTCAGCCTATTTTAAAATACTGATCAGTCTCTCTATTTGTTAGATGTCTGTAAGTATGAAGCAACAAAACACAGAAACATCCAAGCAGCAAATACTCCCTGCTGGCTAACTGATCTTACTGAGAAGCATACACTTACCCAGGCAGAGTCCCAGTTGGAGAGAGCTGATAGTTCATTCAGTGCAAGCTCAGGTGAGTGTGCACAGCACACCATTGTACCTTGCAGATATATTACAGATCAAATAACAAATCTGTGATGCATATGCACAGAGGAGAATTCCAGAAAAATAAACACAGAGGGGAAAGAAGAAGTTAAGGACATGTTTTTGCAACTTCTGATAACAAAGGCTATGGGAGTTAAACAAAATCTTTCCCTGAACTAGAATTAGTAGGTTGGGAACTTTTAAAAGGTTGTAATACCATCCCAAAATGTATAGTTTTCACTAACAATTTTCTTCATTACACAGCCAGTTCTACATTCATTCTCTACATTTATAGTGACACAATTCTCACTTCAGCACTGTCTTCCCTAATTTTAATCAAAGTCTACTTTAATCAGTAAACTCACATATTAATTTTCAGTTGCTACTCTGAGCCAAACAAGCTTCAATTTGAGCTACTTTCCAGTTAATTAGTTCACCTATGCTTTCAATATGTCCAACCCTGTTAACAACTGAGCCTAGAACAGGACTCTCCATAAAGATCTCTTGCTAAGACTCCTCAGTACCTTATCAAATTGCATCCTCAACAGGCCAGGTATGAAGTCCATATTTGCTAGATCCAGTCAGTTACTGTACAACATTTCTTAAATTATGTCAAAGATATTTTAAAAAGTTACAGCACCATAGATGTGTGCATATCCTTTCAAAACAGAATTTGTCTCCACTTGCAGGACTTTATCCATGCTGTGTCAACAAGGGGAATTATTTAATACCAAATATTATTTACACAGGAAAAGAGTTAAATAGCTAGATCTTCAAACAGAAGATGTAAACAGCTTGTTCAGCTGAGGCACTAAATTTAGATGGATTTTTTTTTTCGTTGTCTTGGATAAGGAACAATTTGTTAAATTTCAGGTAGATTAGTGTTTAAAGAACATACAAACATGATTAATGTGAAAGTTGTGAGCTCCTTTTTCACAGTGTGTCACTGCATCAAATCTAAGGATATACCATATGAATTCTTTAATATCTGTGAATTCTTTAAATCCATTTGAATCAGCCCGAGTATAAAGATTTTTCATAAGTAAACAAGGTTTAAAAATAATTTAAAATTAAAGTTACTGAGATTCAAAAGAAATATTAGACCTTTACATGGTGTTAAACTAGATTCTATAACAATAAAGTATGCCTCAGGCTTGTCCCATTAGATATAAAGCTTTTTATCTGAAAGGACAGATTTAGAAAGCTAGATGATTTAACCATTTTAGATAGCTCATTTTGTATTATTATCTGCAATATTGTAGTTCAAGATAGTATTTTATAGCAATTCTAACACATAAATAGTGAGATTAACATTTATTTCTATCATTGCTTTTTTCCAAAATGATAAAAGTTGATTCTTGCTGATCAAGTAAAGATACACTATGCACATGAAAAAGAATGAGCTGTATATGAACATAAATGCATTCAGGATTAACCATGAAAGCACAAAACATTGTCCCAAAATATTTTTGACTGAATTACAAATTTTCAACATTAGCATTTAAGTCCCCTCCAAAACTCCATAGATTTTATTTTTAAATTGTCACAGACATAAAATTAAATGTTCTGAAATAAAATACATAGTTCTGTGCTTCTGCAAAATTACACTGTGTTCTACTCTGTGTTGAACACTGATGCAAACTTATTCCAACAAAACTGAATTTGTGGGCTTTTCTTCCAAATCTAATTCCTCAGGCAACATGACTGCCCAAGGTTTTTATGTGAAGCTACTGTTAATAGCCTTCCAAGAGCCTTGTGTGCAGCCATCCAACATACTGCATTTAATAACTCTAAACATTTGTTTTATTCCTATGTTGTTCAGATACACCTACTACATTTTTAGATTACTGAAATGCTTGACTTTTCCTAAGCTTGCTGTTAGAGAAACATACCTATACTTGATATGGACCAAGCTGTGGAGTTTCCATTGCATATGAAAAACTGCTATGTGAGCTATAAAAAAAAAAAAAAAAATCTGTGTAAAGGATTTAAAATATGTGGGCTCAAAACAGTGGCTGTAAACTGGCTGTGAGTATGCCTCCTATTTAAGAACATACATAGTAGCAGCTGTCAAATACAGAGGTTAGTTCATAGCACCCTAACCTTTGTTTAAAAATGGGTCTTGATTAATAAAGAGAAAACTCACAAGTTGTCTTAACAGGAAACGACTTCTGTGACTTCTTAAGTTCTGTGCTGTACAGCCATCAGGAGGCTGTGACATTGATTTAGAAATGCTATCAAAGCATTGACCCATCCTCAACAGATCCTACTGTTCTCTCATTTTCTCCAGGCTATTTTAAGCATCAGCTGACATTGTTCCTCCTGCCTTTCATCTGCTTATAAGTCACGTTCAGTCATCAGTCAGAATTTCCCACATCAGCTTTCTACTTGAGTATAGTTTATGCTTTCTCTTCATGCTGTCCTGTCAGGATTTTGCAAAGGCTTCTTCTGCTTTCCAGCATTGAACTATAGCTGGTGTTAATGCAGCTTCAGCAAAGAAACAATGTACCTCAGAAATGGTAGGAAGAAGCTTATATTTGAAAGTAGCTGCATGATATTTATTGTTGAGAGAAACTGATTTTTTAGGCTTTGTATTTAAAAGTGCAGAGTATAATTTGTCTGTTAGTGTGGTCCCAGTTTGAGAAGGGCATAAGGAGGATGGAAAAGCAGAACTGCAGGTCAGTTGTGGTATAATTAATTACAATTATGTAACTTAGAGTTCAGGCTAGTGATCATTCAATTACGCTTGCAGGAGATGGAACACAAATTGACTTTGTCCCAAATAGTTAAGCAGAAAGGTCATTGTGTCTTTCTCTCTGTTATGAAAAAAAAATATCTGCTGAGAAAATGTCTCTAAAAGAAATTGGCAGAACTGAGTTTGAAGATGTTTTTAAAGCTGATGTCAGTAATTTAAGCTTTTTAAAGTGAAAACAATAATGTGTAGAGTTTGTGTTATGCAAAATTGAAGGACAACCAGGGCTTCTAGGCTTTCAGTCAGCTGCTTTGGAAAATCTATAGCTCTAGCCTTAAATATCATAAACAAAGCGACTTCTGAGAAATAATGTATTTAATTTGACATTGACTACTCACCAAGGGATGACTTGCTATTCTACATGACTAGTTACTAACTTCCAAAGATTATTTTCTGTCTTTCTACATGGTCATCATGGAGGAAACAACCAAGTTTTGGTACTCAATCTGTGCTAAAAAGTCCAATCATTGAACTGATTTCTACTTTCTATAGTGTTTTGGGTTTTTTTTTCCCAGAACTCAAGGATCATGATAAGTAATTGGTCTGTGTGAGAACAGAATACAGACTTTTACTTATGATAAGGAGCATAAAATTTGTCATCAGTGAAGATTGTCTTTTACAGAATTTTGAAGTATCCTTTTGCATGTCTTTCTAGATAAATTTGTTTCAATTAGAATCTCTTATATTCACACTAAAAGAACTGCAGTTCTGAGGTTCAGCTTGGAACTTTCACTTTCTGTAACATTCAACATGTTGCACTGGAAGTTTAGCTCCTTCCCACATGACCACTCAGAGCTGACCATGCACAACTGAAGCTGGTGTTGGAACCTAATGGTGGCTTAAAACTAGTTTATTTAAAGATGCCATAATACCTGACGTAGATATCACAGCTGGAAGGAAGACACACAGTAGTTTTGGACACCCATTAAATATATTTTATATAATCAACAATCTGACCCAGAAAGTAATGCATGGGTAAAAAAAAATGAAACTCATCAAGAAAAGAAGTTTTGAGCTCTCTCTTCTCTATGGATATTTCATAAAGAGCAAAGAAGTGTTATTTGTAGTTTCCCTGTTACAAATAGTTTCCATCATCTAGGAACTAATCTTAAGAGTAAACATTTTTTCAGCAAGACTACATTTAGAAGTGAAAAAAATTCAGACAAAGACAAAGTAGGGGTTTGGTTTAGTTTGTTGTGTATTTAATCAAATCAGTCCAAAACAGAAGGAACTAGAAAACTGCAGTAGTAGCAGAAAATATGTGAGACCTGGCAAAAACAGAGAGAACCCAATTCCCAACCTCCCCCTTTTAGGTTTGCATCTAGTTTTTTATTTCTATTGGAGAAGTGCATACAAATCCCACTTGGGATCAGCCCTGTATTGTGCAAGGAGCATACTAAGAAAAGCACACAGCAAAAAACACATCCTATGAAAAATCCAGTTCAAATAAAGTTGAAATTAAGAGCTTTTTATACTCTCTAGAGCTTCTTTATCTTTGGACTGATACCATTTATCAATCAAAAAAATAACTTTCAGACCAACAATCTTACACTGGAAATATTTTGCTACTTGAAACTAATGGAGTTTGGGCTACTGGGCAAACATTAAGCTTTTATACTTTTATTCTACCATGTTGCTTTTTTCTTTTTCAAAGAAGCTGATATTGGAACTTGATAACTGTCCCCAAAATGAATACTACTTAAAACATTGTTAGTCTCCATCTCACAGTGATTTCAAACTTACAATTTAACTGTAAGACAAGGAAGAAAGGAAAAGGAAGAGATATAAGAGCTGTGTCAAAGGAGTCCAGCTTTTTGCAAGATGGCCCCAGGTAGACATGTGGCTGCCCTGAGATGCAGTGTGGAGCAGGACCTGTGTGAACAACTGTCCACCAAAGGTTCTTCTGTCCCCTTCAGGAAATACACATCTATGTCTATGAATTTGGAATTCTTGAAATAAAAAATGAAAACAGGTAACTGACTGATACACAGAAAATTGTTCACAGCGGATCCTGAAAACAGAAAACCCAGTATTATTAAATGCAAAAGCTTGCTTCCAGTTTCACTAGAGACAATTAGGACTTTATTGTTGACTGTTGTGGCCAAGCTGGTGCTCAGAGTAAGTCTCAGCATCTCCAGAACTTACTAACTTTGAAGCATTTTTGTTAATGACTGGTTCAATGATGCCGGCTCTCTTATTGCCATTCCCTGATTAGCTGAGCAAACAAACTCTGTTAGCAGACATATATATGTATATTAGCAAGGGAGAATGCAAAAGTACTCATTGAAAGTCCCAATTTAAAATCACTCAGGCAGATTCCATTATTTGCTCAGTGTTTATTGAAAGTAAACATAAAGAGCAAGCAAATAAAACCAGAAGGAGTTTATTTTTTGTGACATTCAATAGTATAAAATGCATAGTCATGCTCCTGAGAACCACTGATACAACATTCTGCTATATACTCAACTAAGACTCCATCAACTGGAAAGAATGAGGAAGAGAAGGACCTGTGCAACCTAGTGAATCACAGGGGATGACTGTGAGTCACCATAGTATTGCAGCCATTAAAAAGGCAAATTAGATCCAGGGATTCTTCTGATGAGACATTTCCAGTGAAGAGAGAATACTATTTCCATTCTATAGGGTACTGATGAGCTTTTATATCAAATATCTCAAGCTATGTACAGTTCTAGCCATATATGTCCATGAAAGATTAAGTGAAGATGGAAGGAGGGCTAATGGGCTGATCTGTAGATGGAGAGCCTGTCTTACGAGGACTGTCAAAAACAATTTGGCTAGTTTAATCTATCCAAGTTATAGCTGGTATAGGACACAACAACATTACATAAAAGTGCTAGGGACTATTTAAGATTAAGTAAAACAAAATTTTAATGGCACAGGAAAAAATCAATATTACAGAAACAGGAATGCACATAGGTTGGAAATTTGAATTTTAAAAATCCTATCATTTTAGTAGCAAGGCTCTTGAAGACTGTTCATTTTCATAATGGTTACAGGAGACCTAACCACTTCTAAAGTGCATCATGCTAAGCTTTAGAAAGCAACTATAAAATTATGTGTCTATGACAAGCTTGTTTAAGACTTGCTTGATTATCATGCATTTCCCAATAATTCACTTTAAAAAACATGTCAGGTTATTTTCACAATTATTCTTCATTGCTTCTCTTGACTACCTATTTAGACTTCCATGGTAATTCCTTATTATATATTTGGAGCATTCAATAAGACTTTTTCAGTTCCAGCAGAACAGCTGTAGGCAGTTACTGATGTGTGTCCCCCACCTTTAATGTGGGAAATACAAGTCATTTGTTCCCAGGTTAAAATTTCAGTTTAAAGAGGCTTAGCACTTTCTTCCACTGAAGGACCCATTGATAATTCTGTCTTACTGCGAGCAGAACAGCATTAAGGAACAGCAAAGTTAAATGAATTTCAAGACACAGACATATAAACATCTGTATTTCTAATGACCATAATAAATCTCAAGTCCTGAAAAAAAAAAAAAAGGCAGCACATTTTGGCTAGCTTGATAATTGGATCAATTTTTCACTTATGGGTTGTCAATTACTTGACATTTTAGTGAATGAACAATAGATCTCAAAAGTATTTTAATTAACACAGTAGGGCTCAAATCTAACCCTAATCTTCTAACTGCAGTGCTAAACCATGTCTGAATATCTATTTACTAGACAGAAGTTAATCAAAAGCAGGGATGCATACTATACACATAGCATTAAACTGAAAACTGGAAGGGTATGCCATCTGCAGAAAAATAGAACTAAAGTGATAATTAAGAATCTTTATAGACTCATGAACTCCTTTCTCTCCTTGTACAACTTTAGCTGGTTTCATTATAATCAAAACACAGACAAAAGGAGTAAATTCTAATGGATTTACTACTCACTTTGAATTACCTGAAGGGTAAACAAACTCACCCTGGTCTAATGTGACAGGCAGCTGATCCCTAAGAGGCAAAGAATTTTGAACTTCACTGTCAAGTGGGCTGGGAGTCATTCTGATGTTCTTATCAGTTGAAAACCAAACTAGATTACTGATTACATCCTAAATTTTCCCTCTCATATAACATACAGTAAAAGCATCTATAAGGAAAGGTAAAGCTATATGAAGAGGAGAAAGACTGTTAAAATTTGGCTGGGAGTTCAGCTGTTTTGACATACCTCTTTTTAAGGAAAAAACCAACAACAAACAAACAACAAAACAAACCAACCTGAAAAGTGCATCAGTTTTAAGACTGTTCAGTAAATAATCACACCGGTAAATCATATGTCAATATTTGAGATATTGCTTCTGAGCTAGCACAGTTTAATTAAAAAACTGCTACAGGCCATTTAGTATAAAGAACTACCTGTGATTTTATGAGTAGAAGGGAAAAGCACATTAATATATTGGTAAGGTAGCTAAAGAGAATATGGACAGTTTCTACATTTTTTTTTTTTTCAGAAAATAGTTACTATTTCTTATTTTTACTCCAAAATTAGTAAAGTATTCATTGCCCAAGAAGAAAAAAAACCATTCGAAGTTACAAATGTGTTGTTAGGAAGACTTTTCTGTAGTCACAGCCAACTTCAACTTACTGCAACCATGCACTGGGATAAGAGTCTGCACCCAGACATCTGCCATGAAGGAGTAGCGAATAACAATTTTTTCTGATGTCAAGTAGCAGATTTAATTGCCTACAGAGATGACACCCAATCCAGATCTCATCTTCCAAAGAAGATAAATAGAAAGGTTGGGGTTTTTTTCATAGACTAATTTTGGCCTGCTTCTCTAAATCTTATATAGCTCTATGAGATGCACACTTTATAAACCTCCTCTTCTCCACATCTCAGGTCCTTGTTTTCCAAGGAGCAAGTCCCAGTTCTGATATGCCCCAGCTATCAAACCTTAGCTCATAGTGCTGAGAAAACTGCTAAATTATGAGAAAGAGCTGTGAAATTGTCTGTAGGTGTCCCTGGAGCCTTCTCTTCTCCAAGATGAACAACCTCAACTCTCTTGGCCTTACTTCATAGAAGAGGTGTTCCAGCCCTCTGAATCTTTTTGTGGACCACCTCTGGACCTGCTCCACCACGTCTGTGTCTTTCCTATTCTGGAGTCCACAGAGCTGAACACAGTACTCCAGGTGAGGTCTCTTAAGAGTGGAGTGGCAGAATCATCTTCCTCAACCTGATAGCTACACTTCCTTTGACATAAACCAGGATATAGAGTTGGTCTTCTGGGCTGCAAATGCACATCGCCAGCTCACGTCCATCTTTTCATCTACCAGTACCCCCAAGTCCTTTTTCGTAGGGCTGCTGAGTCCCTTCATTCCCCCCTATATTGATACTGGGGATTACCCCAACCCAGAAGCAAGACCTTGCACTTGGCCTTGTTGAAGCTCATGAGCCTTCATTTTTCTGTTCAATGACCTTCATCTTTTCTGTTTTCCTTCTGTAGTGTATTCTAATCAGGTTTATAGTCTTTCATTGCATAACAGACATTTGTTAGAGGGCACTGACTGGTGCTTTATGACCCATGATGCATTCTGGTTTAGGTGATCTATGTCCTTCAAGTTAACTCCTTTTTGACTGTGGGGGCTCCATGGCTAAGATTGTCTGAGCCAGTTTTATATTATTCTGTGTCACCACTGTCTCAATGTTCTTTATGGGGAAGTTGAGATGTGTAATAGGCACAGCTTTCTAATCCGGTTAGAAGCAGTATTTCATAATTATTGTTATGTCAGCTCAAAGCAATGTTTCCTGCTTGGATTTGCATTGTTATATTATGACTGACATATGGCACATTCAAACAGAGCAATATGGTATCAGGCAAAACAGACATAATTGAGATGAACAAAACATCAAGAGATTGAAAATAATGGTTGCTTTCTTCTTTGTAATGAAGATTTCTGCTGAACAGAAAGAGTTATCTAGTAGACAGATAACCACGTTGATGCCATGAAATTCAAAGAACATGGCAGTTGTGAAAAAGAAACCAGTGAACCCCAAACCAATGTGACATACAAGAATGAAGGAAAATGTTTCCAGTAAATCTTCAACCTTTTTTTTTTTTTGAGCTGCAGTTTGTCTGTGCACCATCACATGCTGCTCAGACCATGAAGTAATACTGTAATAACCTAGTTTGTATTCTTGTAATGGGAAGTTGGGGATATACAGTGAAGAGCCCAAAATTCTTTTATTTTTTTAAGGAGGAGATTATACAGCTTTGCAATTCAATGAAGATAACATTATTAATTTTTTTTAATGCAATTTTGGTTATGAACCACTGCTCAGTTCATTGCAGCTATTTACACTATAATGTTACATTACATGAGCAAGCATACACAGCATTATTGAGAATACAAAGTCAAGAACTCAATAAGTATTAAATGAAAGAATTTAAATTATCTGTGCAAATATTATTCAGCCACATCATGTAACAGAGAACAATATGGTAGAGGAAGGAGAAAGATTCAGAGTTGCATCTCTGTAGACCTTGTTCCTTGTCTTGCCATGTCTCCTGCCAGCTTGATCTCGGTTTCATTGCACTGAGAAGGACACAGACAGACTTAAGAGCCTGCTGAGGGTCTTTTAGGTTTAAATTTTCCTGGGAATTCTGCTTTATTTACAACATACAATGAAAGGTGCTCAGTTATTGAGCACCCATTCAACATTCAGTTTTACAGTCAGTTTTCTGGGAGCAGTCCCATACTTTATTTTAATCCACTCTATTCATGTCATTCTCTGAGAACAGAAATATTTATTTCCTCATGCATTTTTCTGTTGCACTTTTCATTGTATTATGTGAATGCTACAGAAAATAATTATTTTCCTATTTTGTGAAATAACAGGTTGGTATTCCACATTTTAAAAACATCCTGAACAGGCAAACACATTATTAAGATTTTTTAAAATATCCCCGAGTTTTACATGTCCGTATTGAAATATTTCTCACCTGCTTTATTTTTCAGATATTTTGCTTTAAATTGTGTGGCACTCTCATGGTTATGGCCCCTTCTCCCTATGAAGACATTCGGTGATCTTAGGTATAACACTTTTTACTTCTTTCCTATACTTCTATGCCTATGCTATCTCATTCTACCACCAGTGGTAATATGAAGATTATTACAGATATTGATTTATACCCTTCCATACTTAAATGGCTACCCTTTTTTTTTTTTTCTGTGGTGCACAAAAAATAAGTCAGTGTTCAGCAATTATCTGGAATCAGTAGGTACTGCCACCAAAAACAGAGCATCAGAAGCTGAACTCTGTGCTCATTAAATCATTTGGGACAACAGAAGGTATCACAAGAAAATGTATATTGCAGTTCCAATTCTTAAATATTTCAATAAATATAAGAAAGACTTCAAATATGTACACATACAACTCCCCCTGTAGACATAAATTCTCATCATTATTGTTTCCTTTGCAATTTGACATATGGTGCTGAAACAATAAGGCAAAAAAAAATTATTTTTATTAGATAATCACACACCTGGGAGACTTCAAGGCACAGAATGTGTTCACATAGTCAGAACCACAGGGGTATGATAATTTTTCTATTATATGTAATCATGTAATTTCTTTAAATTTTACTACTGTAATAAATAAGTTTCAGTGTGAATAGAGGTGCCGGTTAATGTCACAATATTTCACTTGCAAGACTTCCAAAGACAAATGCACTTCTATGAAAACTTTAAAAGCTATTATAATTAAAAGGCTGTTTCGGTCTAACATTCATATGCTTCTTCTGACAGTCTCCCTGAAGTCATATCATTTGCAGTGCCTCTCCCTGGCAGTAACAGAACTAGAGCAGTTGGTATCAAGTGGCCAAGATTTATTTATTTACCTTATTGATAAAGAATGTGAGGGAAAACTGGGGAGTTAATTTGCATCCATGCCTAATTTTTACTCTGTTTTCCAGTAACATTACGGCAAATTTTGTTGTCACTTACTTCAGATGTTGAATATTAAATTGTTTCATAAAATAGACTGTGAGGAGAAAAGAAGGAAAAAAGTTATGATACTATTACAGTTATAATTTTTAGAAATAGGTACAATTTATGCACTGTATAGTGAAATGTCTTTAACTTTGAGTTAATAATAGTTTATATTACTATTAGTGAAACTGAATATAGAGATTAAGTTAAAGAAGATAAAGCATAAAGTATCACACAACACTTCATAGACCACAGCAGATGCTACTGAGGAGCAGGGAGTGACTGATACGGTTCCAGCTAAACTAGAAATAACAGTAAGGACAAGCTAATCTAGATATTGGACCCAAAATTATAAACAGATAATACATGTAGTGTATGAACCAGTGCACACAAACATCTGAAATGCAGGGTGCCTTTCTCACTGTGTTAAAAACACTGTTAAAGGCTGTAATCTTACCAGTGTCTGTATCTAAAGGGCAGCCATACCCAGCAGTTTTACGTTACCTTATATCACCGTACATATGCTTTATATTTCTTTCTGTTATTTCCTTTGGTCATTCTCTGTCCTAACCCCTAACGGTCTGAACACAATTCAGTTGTTTCGTTGGTGCATGAAGCTCAGATTGTCATGTCCCCACTGTTCCCATTCAGTGCTCTTTGGACTTCATGACTCATTAGTTTGGATTGTTTTAAGGGGATGCAGTACCAATGCTTCTCACTTTGAAAGGGCATATATGCCACTGCACCTGGAATTGCACATAGGAAGATTTTAGGACCCAAGTACCCCCTGCCAGTCTTGTTATTCTGCAAAGAGCAGAAGTCCTATACTTAGTAGTAAAATGACTAGAGCTTGCTATAAAAATAAGGGTATAATTTAATCCAATTAATAATTGATAAAGTGCTTTAAGCCCATTAATTTTCTGACTTACATGGAAACTTTTCACAATAGCCTTATTGTAAAGTTTAGCTTAGTTTTGTACAGTAACTATAGCTTTTCAGTGAGAAAACATGCCTTTCAGAATTGAAAGATTGCACAGATTATTCTAATAATAATATTTGCTGACAAAATTCTCAAAAATATTACAATTTAAAATTTCAGCTGTGTTTTCATCAAAACTGTCATCAAGGATCAGAAAAGACAAAGTAATTTGAATCAGAACTTTTTCATGTCAACCCTTTCCACCTCCTTGTAAACGGTTCCTGTGCTGGCACCTAGAGCGACTGGTGGGTTAGAAATGAGAAAACAAGGCTAAAAGCAAAACCAGCAGTGGCTCCATAGTATCAGTACAGATGGTGTTGAGACAACAAGCAAAAATAGTCATAGAATTAATGGAGGTCTTATCTGTGTGGTGTCCCATTCAAGTCACAGCAAATTCAATGTAAACACAAAGCCAAGAACTGAGAATTTATTTTCCTGGGGCTAAATTGGATAGCACATTCAGAAAAAAAATAAAGTCTTACTACTTTTCTAAACTGGGTCTTTGCTCCCAAATGGGGAGTGAAAAAATGTGTCGTTTCTTGTGTAAGTGGAGATGTTTCAGAGCAAAGCTTTTAAGCAAATACTAGTCAAGGATGGTCATTTAAGGTAAGCCTACATGGCTGCCAGCATCAGAAAACAACTTTATACATGTTACAGCTCTCAACCTCAATGTTACTCTGCTGTAAGTGTCTTAGTTTCAACTGACTTGTGACACCTTGTGTCACAGTGAACATGACAAGGAAGCCAGACACCACTTCACAGCTGTGAGGGCATTCTTATACCAGTGGGAAGGCAATTCTTTCAATGACTCTGACTTGATCAGCAGTCACTGTGTGCTAAAAGAATTATTTTATCAATTTAGAAAGTGCCCTGTAACAGTGTGATAACCCAAGAAAACAACCAATTCCTGCATCTAGCAATAAGTAGAAAAGACAATGATGATGATTATATGGATGAAAATCTAAGCTTATAATAAAATAAAGTTCATCTGTGTTGATTTCTGTTAGAAGTCATAGTAAAGAAGTGATAAATGGAGGAAATTAGATGTGATTTATAATTAGGCTGAAATAAGAATTTCCCACTGTCCCCTGCTTGTACAGCATCAAACCATTTCAGAGATGGTCCAAATGTTCCAGGCTGGTTCTGCAGTGATGCAAATATAAAAGAGACCTCCTGGTTTGCAAAAAGTTCCAGGCAGAGACAATATCTACCTTGCCATGGAGTTTCAACACACTCATTTTCACATTTTCCTAAGCACTCAGTGTGTGTACTGCCAGACTGTGTGGCATGCACACCCTGAATCAATCGGAAGGTGGCACCATAGAAACACTGCTGCGGCAGCGCTGTGCCGGGTCTGTGCTAGCTGTGCAGAATCGCTAGCTTGCTTCAGGGAGAACGGGGAGACATGCTCTGTCTTTTCCAACCTTGAAAATTCTGTTAGTCTGACTCCATGCATGGCACTGATGATTTGCATGAGAGAAAGCAGAGACATGTCTCATGCTTGTGGTGGGTTTAGCTGCCACCCACTGCAGAGTGTGACTCCAGCTAGAATCCAGCTTTTTTGTTTTGTTAGATATTTTTCATCCCTAGCATGTGGTGGTGTCTGATGGCTGAGTAGGGTTGAATGATCACTGGCTGAGCAGTGGTGGTTCGTTAGCTAGCCCTTGGTACATCAGTGGGGCTGTTTCATTAGCAGATAGAGTACAACTGTATGGCACTCCTTGAACTTCACTTGACACATCATTTCTGGCTTACACTGTCACTGTTTTCTCCCTGCCTGGAAGTATCCATGCTCTCACATGCAGTGCAGAGCACTGAAAGGGGAAACTCTCTCCCACGTCTGATTCGTCTTGCTCTATCTGAATGGAAGCTAAGCTGGGATGATATAAGACAGTTAAGAGCAAATAGCAGACTGGGCATAAAAAAGAAATCTCTATGAACAAAAAACATCTGTGTATATCTTATTGATATACATATTCGCCTTGACTTTTTTTTTTTTTTCATTGGCAGAATTTACATTTTTATTTGCCACAGTGACTCATCATTTAGCTTTCTATCTTCTCTGGTAATATGAGTAGTTAAAATTGATGCTGCTAATAATAACAAAATAAATACAAAGCCACTTACATAAGTGTAAATAAATAAAACATTCTGGCAGATTATTTTTATAGTCATTGATATCTAGAAGAGAGAAATATAAATCAAGAAAAGAGCACAAGAAATATGTTTAGTGAGAATCTTTTTATAGCTCCTAGTTGCCATGGAAATATTGCAACAAACTGTGAGGCGAGCTTGAGCACTTTAAGCTCCAGGCTCTGCTGTTTGCACTGCTCATACACTAGGTCTCACTATATACACTGCAGAGAAGCACCCAAAGATATCAAAATTGTAAAAAAATACCCATTTGTGTGGACACCTCTTGTGAAAAACAAACAAACAACAACAACAAAACAACCCACACATTAACTGATAAAAAACAATGCTCTTGAAACTTTTCTCTTTTATGTATTATTATAGGGGACTGAAATCAAGAGGTGGCAGAAGATTCTTTGCACTGACAAAGTTTGAAAAATCACATCTATAAACAGAGCAGCTCTTACCCTGGGGACAATGAGGTCCATCCCCATGAGAAATGTATAAACCTCTCTAAAATCTTTGTATTTCTCTCTTCATGGTGACATACAAGAAAATATAACACAACAGTGACTTACCTGTTACAAAGATAACTACAGACTTCATAAAAACCCATTACAACAGGTAACAATTTTGCAAGATATATCACTTCTACGTATACACAATTTCTTAGTGCTTTATAGAGTTCCCATGTATTCATATGCCTGCTCAGTAGCCCTCAGCAAGAGTTTTTCTGGTTATCCCCAAACTTGCAGAAATACACGAGTCATGAGAAGGGACTCTTCAAAGAAACTGAAAAGACTAATGGGCAAGGGGCAAGTGGCCCTTTCTTTCCTATTTTCCTGTATTACTGAAATCAGAAAAGCTACTTCAAGTCATTAGGAGTACTTTTCTGTCTCCAGTAGCAGAAAGCAACAGAAAAAGGTATATAAAGTTGTGCATTAAAAAGTTATATACAAGTCTTCTTGCGTTGACAAAATCATTATTTTCTCTTTCTATATAGCCTATAACTGACTATATGAATATGTTTTACACCTATGTGTTGGTTAATGAGATTGGAGGAGTCTAAGGGAATCATTGTGACTTGAACTGATTTGTAGCTCACAGAAACATGAATCTTTAGTGATTCCTTCTGGCTTCCCAGTATCAATTCATTTGATGCCCTACAGGTAATACATTCAAACAGACAATCTAATGCTTTGCCCACTGAGGAAAACTAACTTCCTTAGTACAAGCACATCAGATCCTTATCCAGTCCCAAAAACAGTTAAGAGTCTTAAAATATCTCAGGAAGTACCCTTCTGTCCTAAACACATTTAGTCTTCAGCCTGTAAGGGAGGATTCATCTCACCTGAGTCTCAGAGTCTTCAGGGTCAATTGCTCACACCTAGGCTGCTTTAACTGCCAGACTAAAAGAGGCATTCACACCATGTGATTCATCTCACCTATCCTCAAAGCCTACTTTAGCATAAGATAAATTGTGCTCCAAAACTGCCCATTTTTCTCCAATGACTATAATGGAGAGTAATAACCTAGGGAGTGCCTAGTGATTAGCTTAGATGCACATGTCAATGTCTGGTCAAGGATAAATTCCACTCACTCTGACCACCACTTAATGAAGACATATATATCCAAGACAGCATTAAACCTGCAGCAGTTAACCCCTGCTTTGGCATGGTACTCTGCACAGGTAGCAAAATGAATCTGAGAAGCTGTCCCAAACCTGACGTACCCAGAAGGGTGTGGCAGCAGGACACCACCACCTCATAGATCAAGAGTCGGTGCTCGTCAGTCTTTTCTATGCAATGGTACAGGTAAGAGTAACATGACAGTAGCCATTAAGTGCTGAGGCAGTGTTAACATATGCTGCCTTTCAGCATAGGTAATCTTTATGGAGTTTGTTCTCAAAAGACTGTCAGGATGCTCTGAGTTTAGAAAACATCTGAGGGGCTGTCCATTCCCTGTTGGAAATTGGATCTTTTTTTTCTTTGGATCCAGAATTTTTTCAAATTCTGCAGAGGGATTAACTCAGCAAGTTCTAGCTCACTTAAAAAAAAAAAAAAAAAAGGTTTATTAAAGTTGTCCCTTCTCTATTTTACCATTTCACTTGATTGGAAATCAGATCTATAGATTTCTTTAATTGTCCTCCTATTGTGACAACTTTCTTTATGCAGTGACTGACTATTTGCAACATCAGCTAAACTTAATTTAACTACATGCTTCTTGCTGCCAAACTGGCTTGTTTAAATTGATGTCTCCTGCATTTATTTACAGCACTTTAATGTAAACACAGATGCAGAAGGATCTGTTCACAGTTCTTCGATTCTATAAGTGTTTTCACAAACCATGTGCATGCTCTGGTGAATTTCTGTATTTCTTTACTTTGATTGCCTTTTGATGGGGATGTTGTATTCTCTATAATAGTAGAAAAATGCCAAAAGACTTATGACTTTTTATATGTCAATGTTATGCTTTACTAATACATAATTAGAGATCAACTCATCATTTCCCTGCCTGGAATTATTTTTTCACTCCTCAGTGAAATTTGTTTGCAATAAACGCCTGAGAAGCTATCTGTCAAATCAGAAACTAATGCTGCTGCTGCTGCTTAGAGAGCAGAAGTTCTCCCTGCTTTGGAGGAAGTACAAAGAAGTAGAGAATAAAGTACTTGATAAGAATGCAGAGACAAAACTAATGTCAAATTATAATTACTATTCAGGTTTCTTGCTGTTTTAATGATTTTATAAAGACTAGGTGGTATTCAGTTACAGATATTACAACTCAGTTAAGCTGTATTAGGTGATGCATTATTATCCATAAAAAGTTTATAGATTCTAAAAATATGCTGCAGATCCCTAAATACACTCTGAACAGCCCTACACTATAGACTGAAAAACCCTATGAAGTCTTCTGCTTACACTTAATGCAAAAAACACCAATAATTTTATTCATATTTAAAATTAAGCAGATAAACAACCTTTTCCAGACAAGAAAATTACAGAATGAAAATTAGCATGGAACAGCATCTTAAAGCTACCCTCTGAGAAGTGTATTTTGTCATTCTTCTCTTCTTTTTTCTAGACTATTTCAATTTGACGTCTGGCCTTAAATGTATCACTTCCTAAATTGTGATTTTCTGACAATCAGTTCTGCTCATTAAGTAGCTTGTCTTTTAAATTAAGTTTTGTGCTTTCTTTGGTATGGTTGTCTTAGGAAAGGAGTTCTATTTTAATACTAATTAAAAATTGGCTTAATTTCCATATAGGAAAACAGATGAGGATATGTAATGAAAAGTGATGGTGGTGAGGAATCTGGTAAACTGGTGCTTCTAGAAAACCTGGAAGATAGGATGCTCAGATGTCAGAATGATGTGTGAAAAGTCATGTAGAGCAGAATCTGGCTGAAACCCACCCATACACTTCAAATATGAATTTTCACAAAAAAAGTATTTCATCATTACACTACACTTCAAAATTATGTTGAGTTCAGAGAGCTTAGGTCAAGTAGAGGAAAGTCAACAGTCTTGATCTATCTGATAAAGAGCCCCACATCCAGTCACAGCTTCATTTGTATCCTTAGTTCTTACGTCTCCCTGAAGTCATGTTGTCCACACTTAGCTCAACAGAAGTTTCTTCTGTTCCTCCAATCTATCCATTAAGGCAAAAGCTGTAATTTTCCATGCGTATGTATGTGGAGAAGGTAATTTCTGCTGGTTCACATCTCCCATCTGGTTGAAATGCATTCATTTTTCCTGGTAAGAACACCTCCACTTGAGAGAGCATTATGATAGAACAATAGGTGTCGCTCAGACTGTACCCAAATCAAACATCTGGTACTTTTAATTGATTTGTCACCTACAGGCACATGAATTGTAGCTTTATGCCTCTGAACACAAGGGTGGAGAGAATGATAACCACATTGATAAGTCATAAAAGACACACTTTCTGTGTGAGGGCAACTAAACACAGCATTTCTCCCACAGAAGGCAGCTGCATTTTATACACACTCACATTATCATTTAACAGGAATGTTCATCTAATTGAGCTTGACTATACTAAAGTGCTGTTTTTGACATCGTTGTCCAGAGGATTTAGGAGAGACCAGATTGTAAGCATTTTAAAAGACCTACAGTTTCCTTATTAAATATCAGCTATACCACATAAGCAGCAAGATAATTGTGGGGTTTTGTTTTTTTTTTTAATTTTCAAACTGAAACTCTGTGTTAGAAAGGTTAAACTGCGGTGTTGAATTTTCACTAGGAATTTTAGCTAGGAATTATAGTGAATAGTTGGTCCTGTGCACAGGCAGGACTCCTCTGTATATGCATGGCATTTTTCTCATCTCATCCTAGGGTGCTGATTGCTTTAAAATATCTAAAACCTTTTCTTACACTAATAAGGCTTACTTTTGATTTTCAAAGTTAATTCGCTCCAGAATTACAAAGTTCAGTACTGAAGTAACTTATGTATAGCTGTCATCTCTCTAATCTGGCATTATTCAAGTATAGAAGAATTTGCATATTCACAGCTAAATTAAGTTGCAATGACAGCAGAAATCTTTATGTACAAGAAACTTTAATTCCTACCGCATGGTATATAACTCATACTCTCTAAATTTAACTCAAGCTTATTGCTTGTCTCCTTATATTCAACAATCACCATGCCTTGGTGGTGTTACTTCCCAGCTGGCTACTATTTTTGCTCTGTACCATTAGTGAAATTGCAAAAGCAATATATACTTCTTTGAAAAATTTCCTTGCTCTGTTATCAGAAGGAATAATTAGTTGAGTTTTTAAATGTAACATACAAGTTGATTTTCCCCCCACCACCACTTTTTTCTTTAAAATGGCACCATTCAGTTTTCTCATCCCACAGGAAAGGGATAAGACAGCCTTTGGATGCAAAAATCTGCCTTCAGTGACTTTCAAAGTATCCCTCTTCCCAGTATAAAATTGTGACTGATTTCTTAAGAATAGTTAAGTTGCATAGGTATATGTGGTTTATAAGTCCGACAGAATTTCACTCAGTGAAAATATAATTCTGTTACATGATAGAAGCCAACAGCATTCTTTAATTAAATCAGACTTTAAAGTGAGAAAAGACTTTATTTTTTTTGTTCCCACAGGAATACTAGCGGAAAATAATTGCATTTCCTTAAAGGACATCCTTCATTTAACCTTTTTCTTTTAGATTTGTAACTTGCAAAGGGAGTAGTGTATTTCTTAAGCCAAAACCTGCCTGTAAAAAAAGTTGACCAGTTCTGAGGTTTAATTTTGTCTCCAGACTCATTGAACCTTGTTATTGGAAATTATAAGATTTAACTGCTGAGTGATATTTTAGATCTTGCCCTTGCCTGAAGACATACAGCCCATTCAAATCATTGACAATTGTACCATATTTTTTTCTACAGAGGTAGAATATTCAATATGGCATACACTGCTTACATATCTACTGGCATAACAATCCCTAACAATGCTCTCTGCTGCACTTGAGATATCTATAGAGACCCCTCCAGCATTTTCTGTATTATCTCTTATATTACTTTTTTATAGGTGTCTCTTTCAAAATTGATATATTGAGTAGTGGTGGTTTTGCTTCCTCACCCACGCATAAGAATGAGACTCCAGTACCCCGATCAGTTAGCAAAAAGAATATATCTGAATGAAATATTAATCAGAGGGGGCCTGATTAGCTCATTTGTTGTGTCTTGCATTGTGCTATTCATTATTTCCTGCAATCCAAAATGATGCTGTTATTCCTTGGGCTGCAAGTCAGCAACTTATTTTATGTTTCTATGATGTCATTCTTTCTGTGAGCACCTAAGCAGATTTGTATTGATGCAATGTTTTTCAGCACCCTAGAGAATCAACCAGTAGAGCTAAATGTCATTTTAATCATTCTCAGTGGAGAAGTCTAAGTCGATGACCTGTACTGTTGAGCTGTACTCCTCTTTTATGCTATCATTTATTCTGTGATAAGCAGCCCAGTGGAGCCACCCTCCACAGCAGCTTTCTATTCACACACTCTTCTGTGGAGTATAATTTATATTAATTTTGTGTTATATGCTGGTTTAATTTTTTTTCAGCCACCTTTTCAGGTTTCCTTTTTGTGTTAGGAAGTATAGAAGCCCACAGCTTGCTCTCCCAGCCACTGAGTTCTGGAACACATACAACTCTATAACCAGCTGCCTGTCTGTATGAGAGTTGACTGTACATCTGTTACATATTTTAAGTGTATATACATTAGATTAGCAAGCTGCTTATCACAGTGTGACCAATAGTAAGTCCCAGTCACTTTCAAAGCATTGCAAGAGAAATCCAGACACTGGGAATAACAACAAAATTGCCAAGACAGCAGGAGTAGTGCTACACATGGTGGGCCAAACTGGGAGCAAAGGTGACCACTGCACAATCCTGACAGTTTAGGAGAAAGCCACAGACGTTATCAAAATAACCAACATTTCTTGTAATTAGTATATGCAACTGAGTTACATCTGATAGAGTCAACTCAAACGCAGCCCTTTAAGCTAAATTTAAGATAAATAAATAAAAAATAATAATTTGGGAAGACCTTTATCTGTTTAAGTAGGATTATCGGTCAAGTAGGTTCAATCTGGCTCTTAAAACAGGAATTTGCATATCTCCTGTAGTTTCAGAATGCTTCCTTTTTGAGTTTCCTATCCTGTTCAGCCATCAAATTACATTCTTCAGTTAATTTCAATACTTCATGTTTTATATGCCCCCCAGCTATAATTTGAAGTATATCAAATGAAGTGCAGACTTACTAAATCAATTTTAGTAGTCCATTCCAAGGTAGGTTTTAATCACAGTCCCTCCCCCCAAGTCCATCTTAACTTCTGCTCAAACTCCAGGGAAGTCTGATTTCTAATGAGGTGGAGCCATCTGGTGTCTGTCACTTATGTGGCACGTTTTTCTAATCTGCTTTAAAAAGACAGGTTGCTTTAAAACTATAACTTTCTGAAATAGTTAATGATCTTTCTTTATCAGGTATTTTAAACATTTTTAAACATTATATGCACCTTTATTTCATATTCTTCATGTATGGAGTTCAGCAGAGCACATTAAACTTCTATGGTTTATTGGTTCATAGGTACCATGCTCAGTGAAATTTGGACATACAAAGACAAGTTGGGAAACGGGCAAGGAAAGGACAACCCAACCTTGACTTTTTAAATGTTTAAGAAACCCTAACTTAAAATTTTCTACAGAACGTTAAAATGTTATGAGTGCAAAAGCCCTTGCTTCTAGGTAGACCAGATGCTCCACCACAGGACTAAGTGCTACACTAACCACGTCCCCATCAATCAATTTATCACATCTACTTTGATGACTGACACCTGGGTCTTTACCAATAACAAAGGATATTGATTACTTCAGATGTTGACAGTGCACAATGAATTGAGAGAAAATCCAACTGTGTTAATCAATGCATTGGCCCAGGCTTCATCAAAGGATCTACTGCTAGCAGAGGAAAGCTCTCCTGTCTGAGTGTGAGTTCAAACCTCAGTTCAAGACTAAGAACAAGCTCTAAGTAGGAGTTAGGAACATAAATGTTGGCTGATCTAGCTATTAGTAGTTATGGGAATGATGGGAGCTGCCAGGAAATGAACTCATTGCAAATCTGGCCTTATTGCCATCACAGTCACACCTAAAAAACCTCCACAAGAATCAGAGACTCATTATTCACCCTTTTGCCCCACAAAACACAACAACCTTTATTTTTTATGGTCAGAAAAAGACCATTAAAATATTTTAGACCCCCAAAATATCAGAGGCAGTTCTTCATGGCAGAGCACTGTTTGTATAAACAGTGTGTTCTTCCTACTCTGCTGGCTGGGATGAAGGCAAGTGATGAAAGTACAAACAGATTATGTGTGTGGAGGACATAGGCAATAAAAAACCCTAGAGTGTAAAAGCAGTGTGCTTTAGGCTTGATATGGGGATTTCTTCCGTGAGATTTGTTAAAACAGGTTTTGGACACATTCAGGAACAGTACTTTAGCAACTAGGAAGACGGATTAGGTGACTACAGAGCAAGTTTAAATGGCCTGTGAGTCATCACAGTAGTATTTTATGACATGCTGCTTCATCAGACACCATTTAATCAAAGTTGTGAGACATTTTCTCTGAACTAGAAAACTGAAATGGAAACATCAGTTAAAATATTTTATTTCTGTATTAGTATAAGAATCACGAGCCACATGGAGGGGTGACAGAAAATATCAAAACTAAACAACATGAAAAAGAAGCAATCAAAACTTTCATTTATTAAATTACCAAAAAATAAAATGCAATTTTAATAAAGTAAAAGTGATAACAGAAAAATTTATATTCTTGGAAAAGGAGTTCACTAAAAATTGTATTTTTATAATCTTATGAAGGGATTCCATGTTTCTTTGTCATGTAATTAATTTTAAATTCTTTAGGGGAACCTATATTCTTAGTTCTTGTCTTAAATAAAAATTCAGCCTCACTGAATCATCATCTTTAGCTGAAGTTCCTTTCTGTTGTAGTTTAATGCAAATTCTAGTGACTAAAGCTATAATCTTTGCAAGGCCCACTGTGTACTCTAGGGCATTAAATAAATTAAGAGATATATTAAAAAAGTAAGTATAAACATTTTTCATCACTCACCTTGTGTGCATCCTATGACCAAAGACTTGGTGTTTTTTATTTGCTGTTCTTGTCAGCCAAGTAGAAGGAATAAGATATATAATATAAACACATGATAATTGCTGAAAAATTTTTTTTTTATAAAAGAGAGTTAAATAAATTTGAATTTCACTTGATGTGTAGCATTTCATCCAAACATAAAATATTTTTCTGCATCTTTCTTATATTTCTGGTAGATACTAATTCAGCTATACATTCAATTCCCATATGGCATTTGGCTTTCTAAATCAATACAGCAATCTAAAAAAATGATTTGAGTTTTCAGCTGCAAGTCAGCATACTGCTCTCCAAACTGACCTGGCACAGTAAATTAATTCAGTATAAATTCAGTTTCTGGCCACTGGCCTTTACAGAACCAGTATATAAAAATTTATTTCTGTTCCATTTCCTTTCCTAAGGGCTTTCTCAGATGACCCATCCTATTCAGTTCCCCAGCTGCTGTTGCAGGTGACAAAGGCATGAATGTGGCATGTATGGTGTGTGTGCAAGGTGTGCATCAGCCCAGTCAGAAACTCAATATGACAGGCAAAAGAGTCACATTCTCAAGTATTCTTCTAAACCATGTTAGTGTCACTTCACTGACTGCTGCATGTGAAGGAACACCCCATTAGCTACCACTTAACAAGAATGGATGGCAGCAGCAGTCCAGCCAAGGGCGCACAGAGGTCATGGCAGCTAAACTCTATGACCAGTTTTAATACGGAGTGTCTTCCAGCCTACACTACCTCACTGCTGTGGCTAGAGGCTTACCAGTAACTACTCTAGTCATATTTCTTGCAATAAGCAACATTCAACTCTGGTTATGTGGAACAGTGTCCTGTCTTCAGAGAGCAGTGATGGTGATGCCACATTTTGCTGGGCAGCCAAAGCCCAGTGGGAGGATGCATATCCCTTCCCAGGCTTGGGGGGAGGGACAGGGAACAGGGCTGGGATGAAGAGAGAAAGAGAGAAGTACCCACTTGGTTCATGGAGATATAGAAAGCTCTGAAACCATAAATACAGAAAGCTCTGAAAAGAGCTGCTGCCCCTCAGCTGCTCACCACTGTGGCCACCACAGCACCTTTGTTCCAACTGAACCCCATACCCCTATTTCCCTTCCTGTACTGCTCACCTATGGCCACAGCCTCTCTCAGTCTTTCCTCCAGCACCATCTGAGCCAAAGCCACATCTTTATTAGTACTTTCACCACTGGTTACCCACTGCAAGTCCTGTGCCAGGAGGGCAGGTGCATGCATATGAGCTGAAGGTGGATGAAAACACCTGGTTTCAGCTGCTAGAAATGTCTACAGCCTTCATCAGTGATTTTTCAGCTTTCTGCAAAGCTTGTGCATATGCCTATAGGTAAACTTCAGTTATGCTTTCTTTTTGGCAAAGGAGTGCAACAAAATATAAATTATTTAATGGCTTTGCTAGATGCTTAATCAATACTTTATCAATTATTACTACCAGTGTGAATAGTGTCTGTGGTGCTTCATAAGTAAAGTGCTTAACTACATGCCTAAATTCAAGGTTTTGTGTTTAATTTAATCCTTGCCACAGGCAATTTTTTATAAGCATCAAGAAAATAGGGACCCTAGGGTCTATAGGGTAAAAGTATATATCCTACATTCCCGGGCTGTGCAAAACGATTGTTAATGAAATGTCAGTTGTTCTTTGTATAGTTTCTGCCCTGCCAGAACTTGAAGAATAGTTGTTTATTTAATCTTCATTAATAATGGACAAAAAATAAATTAACTTTTTCCCTGATCTTACTAAAATTTGTTTCCTTAATAGCTTAAGACAGTAAACTTTTCTAATATAAATATTTTTTAATTGTGTATTCAGAAAGCTCTTTATAATTTTTAAAATTGTAAACTTTCAAATTCATATTTTCACATGACAGTATTCATTGCTCTTTTAGCCAAAGCCTAAAATAAACCATACTTGAAAGTTTCTTGAAACACGTCTTTCTCCATGAGGTCAGCAGCAACTTCCTATACATGTGTGGCATATGGGGTACTTTGCTGTTGTTGTTATTCATAAGAAATTTTGAGATGCTTCAAATAGAGAACTGTTAATTTAAAACTAAATTCCTATGTATTTTAGATTAAATCTGTCCGTGATCATCATATGATTTGATGCCACATGACAGGTGATTGATTATCATGCCTTTTATGTTTGTTTCATTCTCTAATGAAAAGATACCTGTAAAGCTAGTTAAAAATTATCGTGTTTGACAGAAATATTTTCAATTCCTCCCCCACAAAAGACAGCAGTCATTTAAAAAAATCATTCTTTATGAATAATAAAACAATCCTTCAGCTCTCCAACTGACATGTGTCATTGCATGGCACTTAGATGAAGAGTCATGCACTTAAAATGAGACTCAGCAGTTATAGACCTCACCAGCTTAACATGGGCAACACTTCACTGGAGTGTCCTCAGATAAATGACCATTTTCATAGTCTATCCTACAATATACTTTTATGATTTGAGATCTATTAGGTAAATATTTACTGTAGAGAGGAAAAGAAAATGGCATCGAATCTGACCAGCTGTCCCTGTGCCCTTAATGGCTCTGCAGTACTGTCTTTTCAAGGCAAGTGCTCTTGTTCTCAACACAGAAGTTTTGCACACCAGGGGAACTGTTTCCATTTGGTGCTGGTTGCTACAGGATGTTGTGGTTAAAAGACATATAAGGCCCTTGATCCATGCTACACAGGTTTTGTGAAGAACTGAGGAGAAAAGGCTTAACACAGAGCAGCTAGTGTGCCTTAGCCTCACATGCCCTCTATACTGTGACAGGGCTGTTTTCTAAATAGCCTTGTCTCCTGTCCTCTTGCCCTTCAGGTGTCTCTTAGCCTATTCCAAGACTGAATCTCACAAGAAAGCATTTTTTTTTTTTCCACTTTTCTTCACATGACACAGCTCTCTCTGGAGCATTTGGCCTCCTCTTCCACACAGTGTGTTTCTCAGAGACTCATTTCCAAGAACTCAAGGTCCCCAAAGGTGTAGTGCTCTTCAGTGAAGGAGCAACACCTTAGAGCATTGTACTTCAGGCACTGCTCAAAAGTGTACAGAGCTGGACAGCTGCCAAATCTCAGCATTTCTAATTTGGGACTGAAGTAGTAGCAAGACATTGTCTAAATCAGCAGGCAGTCCAGCTACCTATATATAGCTTCCATACTTTTTTTAGTAGCTTTAAAGACAGCCAAAGTAGAATTGATTTGTTGTACGCACCCAAAAAAAAGACTAAAAATATGCAGCTTACCCAACAGTATCTCAAATCAATTACTGGCATCCTTTCAGGCTGCATTTCGTTATGCTTACCCTGAGGTGTCAAATGGAAAAAGTCTTACAGTGTCACAGCTAACGAAAGGCAGGTATTATCATCACTAAGACTGGTTAAATCCTCAACACTAAGCTCTTCCTTTCTTTAATAGAGAGTGTTTAGGTTGGGTTGCTTTTGATTTGTGGCTCTGAAGGACAACCTAAACCTCTCTCAGTGCTTGTATTAGTTTTCCTCCTCTGCAGGGAAAACATGTAGTACCCTTGCAGAGAACACATCCAGCACTTCTAGCTGCCCAGATGCTTACAGTTCTGAAGTAATCCTTGGCTGAATTTTCTGACCTCTTTCCAGGAAAGCATCCACTGTAAGCATGCTTAGATATCCACATCTGAAAGCTTAAGAGATCCTCTATTAGCTTTGCAGTGTTAGAAGGTATATTTGAATGTCTTGGCTATGTCCTAATAAACCTGAGGTTTTGTTTTGTCGTTTTCATTGTTGGTTGGGTTTTCTAACAACTGAAGGTGGAAAAACACCCTATGTAGTATTAGGATGATTTTGTAGCACCTTTTCTTGAAGAATTGATAGCACTTAATGAACTAATTCTACCACTCTTACTCCTGATAAATGGTAAATATTACCAGTGAGGAACAAGTGAGGAGGGATGTCAGAGTGCAGCCTTTAATGTAGATGTTTACAGGTGAATTTAGACTGCAAAGACTTTGGAGATTTTGTTTTATTTTTAGAACATCAAAGATTCCTGTGGAAGCTCTATCCAGAGCTAATTTATTTTTCCTCAGGCATACACTTTTCTTCTTTGCTTTTGAGAATTTGAAGCAGCTCAACACAAAGATATGAGCTTCCCTTTACTTGTTTGATCTCTAACCTCTGTGGCACTTTTCATCCTTTGTCACTTAATTTTATCTAAATCTTAATCCTACTATGCTATCAACAATATTCACACTGAGTACAACTTACCTGTTAGGGGAAAAAAAAAATTTTTTTTTTTTCTTTTATTTGTGTGGAAATCATACCAACCTCTTCATGGTATAACAAAAGAAGTACATTGATATAAATTTGTAAAATATTGTCAAGAGAGAAGGAGAGGAGGACCAGTGATTATTTGTTGACTAAATATGTCATTGCCACTTGTCTCTCTGAGTACATGTGCCCTCATCATCTCCCAATCATATGTTCAAGAATGTACACAGGGACAAGACACAAACTCTTCATTTATGTAGAGGCAGTTCTGAAAAAACAATTTCTGAGAGTGAATTTAGGTCCTGATGAAAGAAAAACAACATGTGCCAACCACTGCAAGTGCACAATTTAAAGTTACATCTTTTGTACAGCCTTTTTCAGGACAATTCAGTCTGAACAGTCTGGCTCTGCTAGGAAAAGCTGTCTGGCTGTGTTAGCATGCAGCTCTGATGAGGTTCACGTAGCCCTTTCTCAGCACGTTGCCATGCACAGACCAATCCGACACGTACTGTGTTCTTTAGAGTTGCAGGGTGCTGACCTGAGAGAGCATTCAAAAGAGTTAGTGCTGAAAACCAACAGAGCTGGCCCCTGACAAGGAACAAATGCAAAGTGCAGGATGAGAGAGAATTTGGCAACAGGGTATTGTGCCTCAGGGTTTAATGCCCTCACATCTGCGTTGTTTTCTTTTTCTAAAACCCAGAAATGAATAGCTTAAAAATATTTGCCAAAATGGTATAAAATAAAAAATTTTGGCTGACATTCAAAAGAGAACAAAAAGGCTTTAGCATTTTAGTGGGGATACTCAGATGAGGATGCAAACAGATAACCATTGTAGTCATTTAGATGATATGCACTGGTTTCAGATGAGTTTTTCCTTATATATATCTCTTAGTGGTTTATAGTGTCTTGCAGGTTAATCACAACTTGACTGCAAGGAACAAAATGAGTCCATTGCAAAGATGAGTCAACTGAAATTATTAGAAACTACTGAAGTTCTTTATCATTTGTCCTATATATGTACTTGATGAGTTTGGGTTATCAGTCTCACATTTATGAAAGTATGAGGACACACCTGTAACAAAACTAAATTTAAGACAACTATTCTTTCCTTACATCTTTTGTTTCTTTCATATTCTCTAAAAATATAAAATGATGCTTCTGTTACGTAGTCAAAATGACTGGTCATTCATCTTGCTCCATTCCTCTATTTTTCTCTTGAGAAGGATGCTCTTAATGAAGGTCCTATTTCTGACTCAGACCTCATGCCTTAAGAGTGTCTAATGTGAATCATAATATGTATGAGCCTAATTTATACTTGTAGGCTTGTCATACTTTCTGTCCCATATTTACTGCTACTTCACAAACTTATAAAAGCACAACTATCAGTGACATTGCTGTGTTTTCAGGAGCACAACCCTCTAGGTCAGACTGAGCTTCCTTGCAGTGTTGTAGGTAGAAGCTCCAAAAAAGAAAGCTCTACATGAGAAAAACACTGCATCATCTTCATTCACTCTGCTAGGGAGCATTTTCTCATTCCTTTAGCCACTACTGTATCATATGCTGAGCCATAGCTGATGGGCTAATCACATGTTAATTAACAATCCCATGTCACACTTCACAACTATGAGAACAAACGATATCAATAAGTCCAGTTCCATCTGCACTTCTGAATGCTGAACAGATCACTCTATCCTCGCTTTCTGTCAGACTGTGGACATAAAAGATAAGGCTGGCTAAAGTGGCTAATGCACCCATAATCTGCAAGGTGGCTTTCTAATCCATCAATATGAGAGCTTGCTCCAAATCTGTGATACAGTACGATCCATTCCTTTCTGATCTGGAGACTGTTTGGTTATAAGGTCAGTCTAGTTTTGACTTGTCCATAAACATGCCAAGTGAATAACGCAATTGAGGTATAAATCTCTTAGTGATTTATGAAATAATGCTGAGTAGAGTGAGATTTTTCCCCAGCTCCAATGCCAATTTCAACACAGCTTCTACAAAATCGGTAGATTTCCAGTAACTACTTCTGCCCTCTGCCTATGAGATTTATGCTGCATGGTAGTTTCTCTTGGATGTTTTAATGATGTCTATACATTACTTTTTACATATCTTTTATCCAAAGAACATGTTTTGCTAAAAATTAAACTTTGGCTTTCCTTTTTTTAATTTCATTCTCTAATTATTAATTTAGGGAAAAGGAGACAGATCATTTTCAATTGGATATATCAAATTCATTCTAAGATCCAGGTTTGTCTCCTTTGTGTTGAATGTCCCCACACTAGTAATGATTAGTTACTTCTGTAAAGTCTTGCCAGAACTCTAAATGCATCATACACAGTAGGGAGAACAATTCCAATGATTAGGAAAACTGAAGCATCAAAAGACAGATTTATACATTGCAGCTGCAGAGACAAGGTCATGGAGACAGATTGATGCTCTCATTTCATCGAAGGGAGCTGATGGTGAAACTGTTGTGACTTTTCTGACTCTTTTCTGGGTACCTTGCATATGCAGATTTTCTAAGTTTTCTACAAGAAGTGATTGCTGCATCTCCGTTTCTCCGGCCAGGAAAGCCTATGGGATCGGAAGATGGACAGAAGGGGAAGGCTGGGTGCGGGTACCCGGGGGGGGGGCTGCCCCGGGAAGAAGCGGCATCCCCTCTGCTCTGCCCCCTCGCGGACCTGTGTGGAAGCGCAGCTCAGCATCTCGGGGGAAAAAAACAGCGGAGTGCTAAGCCTTTGCTAAGCCTTGTTTTGACGCCAAAGCAGCACAAGGTGGCAGCATGTTAGCACACTTCTGCCGAGCCTGGGCAGGCCGTCACTTGGTAGTTCCAAAGACCCCTTTGGACTTTGGATAAAGGGGATCAAGAGGAGGTATGAGCCAGGGCAACACAAAGTTGCTATAAAATCAGTGTCTATAGCTCAATAGATGTTATGGACTGGAGACTTGGCTACAAAGTGTGCTGAACTATAAAAACAAACAAAAAACCCCACTCATAAGCATAAAAATGAAACATAAAAACAGACCAAGGAAATCTTTGTCTTCAAGTGCTAACATTGTGATCTCCTAGAAGAAAGTTGACCTTTTGAAAAATAAAGTTACAACACGTGAAGCCAGCTGGGTCTCTGTTTTCAGAACAAGGGTTCCCTGTGAAAAGTAGGATTACATGGCCCTGGGGTTGCTGTGTCCCAGTATGGTGTGACTGGCAAAAAATCAAAGATGCACTGGTTATCCTTCTGATTTGTGTGAAGTGGTGCCAAGTGGTGCTCATTTGGAGATTCCTTGTTGTGAGTTTTTGTGTTTGTTGATTCCCAGGGTGAATGTTTAGAGTCTGAGCTAAGCACAGGAAGGGTGGGGGGGATAACATTAGCTACCTCTGAGTTGAATCTGATGATATACTTGTGGGGGAATATCCTGCATTGTTTGGAAAACACCAACGAAATGGTAAATCTATCATCATGCCTGATAACCTTTGCCAGTAGTTAAAAATCATCATTAAAAATCATTCATTGTTCCCAATTGAGCTTTTCTAATTACAAGGAGTTCCAGCCACTGAGTCTTGCAATACAGTTTTACAGCTTTACACTACCGAATTGAAAAGGTCTTTATGACGCAGTATAAGTATGTTCATGTCAGTGGAGTTACTAATATTTTTCTGCCACTAAAGCAGGCTGAACATTTTAAATATGTCAGAAAATATTAAAAATAATAATAATTAACAATGTAGTGTTGTGTTGTTTTTTTTTTTTCCTGTTCTTTTCATTAGTTTGCAGCTATTTTTTCTGTGCTTTCCAGTTTCTCAACATGATGTTAGAACAGTGGCCACCCAGAGTGAACGTGTTGTTCTGTTAGTGATTTCAGCAGCATCACACAGAGGTAAAATGTCACCTCCCTGCTGCTTCTCATTAATCTCAACTTTGTACAGTCAAAGAACTCTGCCCCAATAGCCCCTGTTGCAGACATGTCACACTTCAGCACAACTTAACAGCACCAGATTGTTTTGCTTTCTCAAAGATCAGCTAGGAAGTGATAATTGAGAGGCAATAACTTTTTTATGGATCATAAAGGAACATACACACGAATAACGCAGGTTGGGTTTTTTTCTGAAGTTGTTGCTCCTTTGTGCAGCAATTTCCCTCAGCAAAGCACAATGTACATTAAACACTGCAGGATTTGTTTAGTGAAACCACCCAGCATTTTGAAGGGCTCTATCAGAAAAATATTTTTCATCTTTCCTTTTATCAAAAACAGCTTGAATGCAGCAGGAAAACAGTGGCACTATGTTTCTTCTTTAAAAATGTATGAGTAGTTCGATTAATAGTTTCATCTACCAGATGAATTGAAAAGAGGATTTTCCTGGGATTGTACCAAGTGCAGAAGACTGCTGAAATGCTTCAGAAGAGGACTGTGTTGCTCCACATATATTTTGTTAATTAAAAGATCACTCCAATCACTGACATTAAACCAAATTGTGTTGAATTCCTGTTTTGTTTCAGAGGACGGATAGATAGTTTTTACTCCTGCTGTTTTCTAGTTTCATTTTTTTTCCCAGAGCTTTCTAATGGCTCCAGTGGGCATTCCTAAATTGTCCCTTTGAGGCATTTGTCAAGATCAGCTTTTTTTTCTGAACAGACAGCAAATCTGGAAACAAGTCCCTGTTGGTGAACTCCAGGGCATCATCTGGAAGACAAAGGTCCCCAAGAGCCTAAGTGTTTAATGGGGTGTTTATATACCACTAGACATATCTCGATGAGCCTTGGGCTCCCAAGGCTCTCCTTGGGCTGCTGGCATCAATTCTCTGAATCCCAGTCTGGGTAAAGTGTTGGCGGATACAGGAGCAAGCTGTGCTCCCAGCTGTTCCTGACACAATTTCATAGGGGCGGTGTTGACAGAGGTAAGACTTGACCACCTCTCCCAGTTCATGAATTAGTGGGGGTCACCTCCAATTAGGCTGGACTCATGGCTTTCCTCAGGCTTGAACAGAGACTGGAGACTTAATGATGACCCCAGGTTCATCCTGTCCAGTCTGAAGGGTGCTTGCTTATGACTGTCATAAACCCTTAAGAAATCACCAGTTACCTGGAACAAAGAACAAGCTTTGGTTTGTGTAAGGCAAGGCAAAGATGTTCTGTAATCCCTGCTCTGTGGACAGCTAAGAGTCTAGCTCATAGTGAATACGCAGTGCTGACTGGATCTACAAGAAGACAGAAATGTGCTCTCCTTACTTAAATTCTGCTAGTTGGAAAAACTTCCAATATGAGAGTCAGCTACAAAACAGAAACAACTGGCAGGTCTCACTCTGACAGGAGGAAAACTCACTCTAAAAATGCAGATATGAAGGACAGGCTGACACATGTATCAGCTTCCTCTGTATTAATTGATTTTTATCTTAATCAACAGTGTGATGGATACATTACATTTCATATCATTCCTGTCCTAAAGAACTTTCAAAGGAATTATAATTCTAATTAGATAATCATGCTGTATATGAAAAAAATAAATAAGAATTTGTTCATATTGTACTCATAGCTCTACTTCATCTTATTCCTGGAGAAAGGAAGATTTTGTAAATAGTGAAAATTAGTATCTATGCAATTGTATTCTCTGAGAACCACAAGCTAAAATTGCTAACTCAAATACTCTCAGTGCAAATATTAACTATAATTCTCCAGTGAATTCTCTGGTTTTGTTAGCTGCAGAAAACAGATGTATGAACAGATACAATATCCACATAATCCTTTTATTAGGCTGTTGGAAATATTTTGCTTTTTATTTCAGATTTTTTTTTGTCTCATTACCAAAACTTCTGCCCCATAAGAACTGTATTTAACATCCCAAAATCCAATTTGCTTTTTTTTTTTTTTTTTTTCCAATCCAATCCCATAGTATGTGTTTTGCATAGGATTTAGCTAATTTGCAAACAATTAATCAACTTGACTTCAAAATCAGAAACACTTGGCATTTCTGGATGTGATATATTTGTTTGGAGCCCTTTCAAGTGTTTAAATCATGGAACTTTTAATAGAGGCTTAGAAAATTAAATATGCTTCTCAAGCATTTTATTGCTCTGAGTTTGGTACATACACAGAAACACACACATAGTGCACATATTACTCTTTCTCTTTGCAATTCACTTTTGTATGTCCTCTTCTTCCCTTCTTTCTTTAGATTCAGATTAATCTCTTCAGTGAGATTACCAGCGATCTCACTGAAATGAAGACCTATTATTGTGTTTATCAGTCAACACATTACCTGACATCATTTATATCCAGAGCACTCAGTATTTTAAAACAAAAATTGCAACATTTTTTGTGAATTACACATATGAGGAAATATGCAGCTGAATGGTGCCATCAGCAAATTGGAAAGAAATTGAGTCATAATTCACAATCTGCCTCTGGGTTTCTTTTACGCTCTGTATGTGTGGATGCAGTACATATTTCCCTGGTTTCAGGCAACACTTTATAGAAAAAAAATAGTGGCTGGGATAATTGATTACTTCAATTCCAGACCCCCAGCACAAGGGACAAGATGAGTATATTGGAAGTTTTAGCTCCAGCCAATTGCTCATGGGTTGATAGGTTACTAGTGCCTTTCACTGGCACCCAGAATCTCTCTTGCTGCTTTTTTTTAGTAAAAATAAAGGATTCATTTTGTTGTCTTTAGCAAATATATCCTCCTGTGCAAAAAGCTACATGGCAGGGGCTGCTGTTCAGAAAGAGACAGAACTATAGATATGTAATTTATTAAACACTTTGTACATAGAAGTTATAAATATTTAGTGCTTTGGGTGCACACTTTGGGTTATGTGACTTGCATCTAAAATCTGAGACTTCAGCAGATGAAAGTCACAACACCTTCTGGGCTGAACTGCTGTAAGATTGACTTTTTGTAAGATATAACCCTTCCTCAGTTTGATTCCCTAACTTATCAAACATGCATTTTATTTTATCATATGTATTTATCTATTACGCACTTTGTGACCCACGAATGAGAAGATTCACTAACTAGTAGAGAAGATTCACTAACTAGCAGATAATATCATCCCTCTGAGATAAAGAATCCAGGTCGGTGAAGTATTCATGTGTTATTTATTTATTTATTCTCTGTAGAGCTGGATCTATCTGATTAACTATTTCACTCTTCTCTGTGGCAGCTTCCTCACCCTTATCTTTCTGGTCTGATGCAGACAAGCTCAGACGTCCAAGGAATAAACTGAAACACCCTGACCAACAATCCACTAGCGTTAAAATACGGAAATGTGCTCCAACACATTCAGGCCATTTCATGATGCAGAACGATGGCCAGTGCTGCAGGAGAAAGGGCTGTAAACAAGCATTCCAAAGGATGCAATGCTCTAAAATCACCTATTTATACCACAAGTTCAAACACCTCAAGGAGCATCACATGCTGCAGCAGGAACAAATGCCCTGGTAGGTATCAGAGTATCTTACTATAAAAACACCCTGTGACTTCTTTCCCCTCATCAGCATGTGGAAAAGCAGAAAGAGGCCAGCTGGTTCTTTGTAATGGTGATGCTTTAAGATGACCAGCTGATGTAGAAGAAAAGCAAGAATAACAGAGGGGATCCAATGGAAGAGTGATCAAAGGTTTCCAGGGCTTTGATCAGCTTCCTGCTGTCAACATTCTGAGTAACATCAACTTGAACCTTTCACATTTCCACCTTCCCAAAAGACCTCAGCAAATGCGTTACAAGTTTATGTAACTCATAGGAGGATCATGCAAGTTCTATACATACATGAATTCTGTATACCCTGATAGCTCTGTAAATAACTGCTTCCCAGTGGAAAAGTGTGGCATCTGGTAATACTATGAAGTGAAAAATAAACTGTTTGTTGACAAAATACGAACACACACTATGCAGTATTTCACACTCTGAAGGGAATTCAGTCTTCAGGAGAGTCACTGATGATTTTCAAGGCTGGAAATGCCAAGGCTCTGCCGTTGTTTTATACACATAAAGCAAGTGTAACACTGCATTCATAATTCCCACTCCCACTGCAGCATCTCTTCCAAAACAAGAGCTTCCTTTCACCATCAGCCCGGGCAAAGGGACATGTTTGACAACTTCTTTGGCAATTGTTTAGATGGTAAGGCTGCTCAAAACTAGTGAGAGGCCTGAGTCATTTATATCTGTGCTTTTCCAATTTGCTTCTTTTTCGAAAGACAATAAAAGCAATAAAAGCAATAAAAGCACAAAATGCTTTACTGTAAATAAGCGGTTCCTTGTGGTGCTTTGCTGAAGTATTATTTTCAAAAAGTCTTTGCCACCCTCAGGAAATATTGTGCTGGTTCCCCTGTGTCAACAAGGCAGATGTCTCATGAAGGATATAATGACTAAAATTTCAGTGCAGCAGTTCATTTACATATCAGTCCCTGAAATATTAATATGGGCATTTCTATGCTGAACTGCTCCCCAGCAGCACTGTGAAAACTTGTTCATTAATACCATCTTCTCTGTCACAGGAGGTGTTGCAGTCACAATAGCTTTCCATAATGTAATCTTTTTTCCCTCTTAAATAGCAGTATCAGTTGAGAGCATTGAAAACCAATACTAGAAGATGAAGGCATAATTCCTTCTGTTTTCTTGTATAAATGTTATTTCCAACACCTGTAGATAGTTGTCTCACACACTGGAATACAGTTTTCACTTCTTACCAACACAAGGGAGGACTGAAGGCAAATGCTCAAACTTGAGGAGGATTCTAGTGGTACAAAATGATAATAATCTGAGGAGGGTTTCTTCTTGGATGATTTTGAAACTTTTTTTTTCTGCAAGTTATCCTTGCATTCTTCTTGGACATTAAGTTTTGAAAGATATTGTCAACTGTTTTTTTAGATTATGATCCATTTCCCATTTAAATTAAATATTACTTTCAGATTATTGTTTTAGCTTTGTTAAATATGGAACTTGGAATGCACGATCTTCATTTAACAGAGAGTTTCAGTTTGTTAAAAATGCTGGGGCCCTTTAGCTTGCATATATAATTCCGGGATTTCTTAACATTTAAAATTACTCCAAGATAATATTTTTTTAAAATGTTACTTTATGAACTAGTGGCTTACATAAATTATATTTTAAACAACTTTAATGTAAAATATTAATATACTTCTTTTACACCAATAATCCATCACAGATGCCATAATGTAACAACAATATACAAGTGTTTCATTCATATGTATATTCTAATAATAATAATAAAAAATAGGAAAACAACATATAGTGAAGGACAGGGAGAACATTTTTTATTTGTTTCTCTTTTTAGGGACTCTTGGAGTACTTATTGCTTCTTTGCTTATGGAAGCACACAAAGGTAGCAAAAAGAATAGCTGAGGAGTGCATTAACTGAAAGGAACAGTATTGTAGCAATTAAAAAACAGGGAGGGCAAGACTTTGCCTAATCTTTCCCTGGATGTTTGTTTTTTTTTTTGCCTGAAGAGTATAATAACTGTCAACTTTCTATGACCCAGTAACAGGAAACTTTTCCAAACAAGTGTCTTTTGTGGTTATTTTAATTTGATGTATCTTTTAGAGAGATGATGTCACTGACATAATTTTATGAAACTGCAAGGAACATGTAACCAATCTGCTTAAAAGTGACCAACAGCACATGACCTTGGCATGGAGCTAGGTTTATGTTGTTGATTTACTGTAATGAGTTCCTTCTGGGTTTGGTAATTAATATCTCCTGAGTTAAGTGACTCATGCCACTGCACTAATAAATCTCATCCTGTGAAGAAAGAAGTTGAATTTTCTGAGGTGATTTTCAGCTAAAATCAAGAGATGCTGAAAGTCTTTTTCTGCCAATACTAAAATGTCCTTGATATGCCTAAGAATCTTTTTGGTAATTCTCTGATAGAACTTGAGGGAGTCCTATGTTACATTTCATCTCACTAGATAAAGAGGACTTGATCACAGAACCAATCCTTTCTGTGATAAGTGATCATGACTTTATTATAATTGTCATCTGTAAGAAGAATATGACTCCTCAGCAGGAAATTTTTGTGCTTCAGAGGACTCAGTTTCACCAAATCGAAAGTAATCATAAGGTAAGTCAATTGGGAAAGATAATTTTAATAGGAAAACAAAAGAGTGATAAGTTAAATGAGGTTAAGATGCTTAATACATTTATAAAGTCTTACACAGAGAGAAGGCTACAGCATTTAATAATTCAGCCTCATCTAGCAAGAAAGTAAAATAGGTTAAGAACTGCATTGGATGTTGAGAATAATTAATAGAAGTTATATGGAATCAGAAAAAAACAGGTAAGAGGCAGAAAAGAGCAGGTCAAAGCTGTGGTCAGCTGCTGGGCAGAAATGATAGAAGGCCACTAATACAGAAATGATAAGAGGTCAATAATCAAGAAAGACTGTATGCAACACATGTTCTTCAGCTGAGGATGAGGGAAAACCCTGTGTGATCTAGACTCCAACAACAACAACCAAGGACATAAACCAGAATGCAGTAATGTTAAGCATTTTAAAGTATAACATGCCTGAATACATTTTGTTTATGAGATCTAAAATAAGAAGTTGAGAATTGTCAGCATCAATGCTAAGTTTCAATACTCTTGGATAACAGTAAAGTTTTGACTTAAACAAAAAGCCCTGTTAACAATTTTTTTTTGTTTATAGTTTAAGCATGTTGTTATAAGCCCAGAAAAAATAATGAAAAGCTGATAAAGCAATCTGTTAACACAGAATTAAGGAAATGAACAAATAAAACTAGCTTTGATTTAGGGAAAAGAAATCTCAAAGTATATTAATGTGGGGTTTTTTTCTGAGAATCTAAGGCTTAGCTGACAATTACATTGTTGTTAATTTAATACAGTTAGTGTCTTCTTCATGCTATTCAGAAAGGTTTTGACTTTGTTCTGTATGGTGTTTTCACTGAAAGGAAAAGACCAAAAAAATCAACATTTCATACATTTGAAGGATTCAAAATTACTTAACTAAATTGATGTCAAAGTAATAGTAAACAGTTTAATTGTAAACAGTTTTTGCCATCATTGAACAGATGTGTTTCTAATAAGGACCCTCAGGGATCATTTGTATTGAACATTTTTTTTAAAACAACCTTGAAGCAAATGTAAAATGTACAAAGGAAAAGGCTAGAAGCTGAAGCCAAATTTCATACCAATTTCCCTGGCCTAAAACATGAACACACAGTCAACTATTAATGAGCCAAACTGTAATTGTAAAACAGTGGAAACCTTCACTATAAGCAGGGAGTGATCTTTTTACTCTGCTTATCCAGTCTCATCCATCCCCTGTGTTTGTTGAACCAATCATTTATCAGAAATACCAGAAATGGGCATGATTTTAATCAATGTTTGCACTTCATAATGATGGTTCTGTTTTCTGAACAAGATTTAATGCTGGCCATACGTTAGAGAACAGAGTGAGGTTGACCACACTCCTCCACTCCAGCAGTTGTCCAACAGCTGAAGAAGGGAGACTGCAAGCTCTCTCCTGAACCTAATGAAAACATTATATAGAAAAAAAAAAAAGAGAAAAATTTTTAAATCCATACCTGTTTTGTGACAGATTCCTGATTATCATACACAAAGAAACAAAACCCCAATGAGGATCTGAAATTGACACACTTTGCTTTGTTTGCATTAGGCAGGATGCTTCTATTAAATTTAGAACCCTCAAAATATCATTATGGCTCATGGATAATAAAAAAAAAAAAAAAAGAAGAAGAATGAATCAAAATAATGAAGAAGTTTTAATTTCTGTTTCATCTTGAAAAGCAAACAATCAGCTGTGAACTTACCAGGAAAAATGTAGGTGACTTTATTTTATCTCTTTAATCTACCCACCTTAGTGAATGTCATTTTCTTTTATAGCCTTTGGCCCACAACCATCTGCAGGGTGTACAGTGATGCTATCAGACAGCTCAGCAGGAATTGGTCACACCTTCTGTGGGGGCATCTCCTGCAAAGTATCAATTTGTTCCACCAACAAAATGGTTCATTTCTTGCTGTGTCCTATTTTACCATGTTTTGTCTTACTCTATTGTCATTTATTCCCTGATGGGTTTAGAGGTTTTAGAAAGCCACTCAGTAAAGTGTAATATATAACATATAAATGTTAGTGATGTTTGCATCAACAGAGTATTTCTCCAGATATATTTGATTTATTTTCTCCTTCTATTTGAGGATAAAATCTCAAATAGTCATTGTTATGCCTCTGGGAAGTTCAGTATGTCTTCTTCTAACATCAAGAGTTTATACAGGTGCAATGCATACATATTACTTATTTAGCAGGTATCCATAATTCCATGTGAGGCAGGTTATGTTTTCAATAAATAGACAGTCACAAAACTGAACAGCTGAGATTTTCTTTTCTTCCCCATGTTGTCAGCAATAACAAATTTACAACAACAATACTCATGCTGTGCTATGCAGCATATTCATTTAGAAAATTTTAATGCTGAGTGCTGTCATAGTTTTCTCTTTTCTTATTCCTCAATGAAAGCAACTTCAAAAAAGACCTGGCCCAGATCCAGGGAACCTCAGATCCAGTTTTGTGTGCCTCAGTTTTAGGCTCCTATATTTGGAGGCTAACCTTTGGAGAAGAAGATTGAATGAGCTTTTTTAAAATGAAGTTTCCCATTGCCCTTTAAAGTAGAAAGAAATGGGTACACTAAAATTTTGCTTTCTTTACAGGAATGAATACCACCATCTTGAAAATTACACAGATTTGACCTCTTTAGCCTACTTTGTGTATAGAAATCTCTATCTTTTAAATCAGAAACCATTAAGTCCCTGGCATACATGAAGTTTTAAAATAATTCATCCAAAATGGAAGACATGTTTGCAGGTGAAATATAAAATACAGAATTCACGTAAAACTGGAAAAAGACAAAGAGGTTAAAGATAAAATTACAAATGTATGTTATTCTCACAGTGAACTATTCATTACCCCTGAAGAATGCAAACATGTCCTCAGGTTGTTTATAAATCACACCAGACCAGGGGGCTCTGTCCATCTAGATCAAATCAATCTGTCCTTTAGCCACTAGGATAACCATTTCTGGATTAGTTAAAACTGTACTGCTGAAGATTTTTATGACTGTTAATGATAAATCAGTATAATCAAAATTCTAAGCAGGGTCTATGATTCTCACAGACCAGCTGAACTGACTAGGACAATGTGCTTCTCTATCAATAGTCATAAAGATGGAAGAGTAAAAGAACATAAACTGTGTCTTCCCAAACTCCATTAGTTTTCAGCACATCTTTCTTTATTTGCTTATGTCCAAAATTATGCTTCTGAAAACTTCAAGTTATTCCTGAAGTGGTAAAATACTTTAAGTATTCTCAGAGCAGTTTCATCATGATTAGATTATGGTTCTCAGCAAAGGTCAAAGCCATTCCTGCTTCTCATATTCCAGCTTGGTAACAAAGAGCTCAGTCACAATTTGAAAAAAAAAAAAAAAAAAAAAAAAAAAGGGGTAATTTTCCTCCTTTGCCTGAAAATTTTCAGGTCCTCATCCATTTTATTCCAGTGAAGTACCCTAATCCTCCATTATAGCTGAGAGCTCTGGGTTTGTAACAGAGTCTGTGCTGCTGCTAATGAGAGTACGAAAAGGAACTGTATCTCCTGTATTTTTTAGGATATTCCCTTGTGTGGCAGAAGGCCTCAGGTGTGATCTCTCCTCCGAGGACTGTTTACGCACTGCAGCTTAGGACTGGTGCCCATGAAATGCATCAACAGACTGTGGAAGAACATCAAGAGCCTGGGTCTTTTCTTGTCCCCAGGGAGTGCTCTAACTGCATAATTGTGCTCACTGGTAAACTCTTTCCAGCATTTTTATGCTTTTGTGAACAGAATAGCAGGCACCATAGGGAATGTCCCCAAGGAGGCAGGTGTTTTATCAGAGCAGGTACAAATCTCTAATGGATAGAGATTACGCCTATTCTAATACACCACAAATAAAGATGGTAAGAATTAGCCTAGTACAAGGAGAGAAGTGATACCAACATTTTTATGGTTATATTAAATAATTTTTAATTTAGTTTTTTGTTTTGTTTTGCTTAAATATAATCCATGCTCATCTTTCAAGCAGTTTGGTGGGATCTTGGAGATGGGCTGCTGCAGAGATGCCCCTCTGCCCTAGCAGTCCTAAGGACAAAGTCAGTCTGGAAACACCTTTTTCCCTCTTCTTTGCTGTCTCTCAGCAGCTTCCAGTCCCACTGCCCTTGTACAGCATCCTACTTACCAGGGAAGGACCCTAGGGTATCAACCTGCACTAGACCCAGAAACTGTCCTACAAGCCAGATACTGCAGACAGCTGAAATGAGACTGATGAGTGCAGCACCACAGGCATGGGATCCACACAGCAAGCTGTTTTACACCACTGCTCTAAAGAGGACTTCTCCAAAGTGATTTAGACAGGGAATTTGACAGGGTTTTTACCCACAGAAGTCAGTGTCTTTAATGTAGGTCATATCTTACATTATAGCTGGATATTCTATGAGTGTCTGGTATGCTATATTACAAAATGTAACTTGTCATTTGTTCTTTTTTTGTCCATTTAAGAAGCATAAGTAATTTTAGCTGCAAAGGAACAGTATTCAGCTGCTCTCGAACTAAGCTGTAAGACTTCTGGGGTTTGATTCATGGTCATAGAATCTGTGATTTATAAGGGCATGGGTGAAATGAAAGGATGTCCATGTTAAAATAATACGCTGTCATTGTTCTTAAAACTGATCAGGATGACAGGACTGTTATATAGTATATAACATACATTGCTGACAAGAGTGCTGCATTATAAAGATCAGCTACCACTTTGTCATTATGTAAGGTCCTGAATTTTTCATTGCTTTCAGTGCCTTCAATTGTGCAGTCCTTGATGAACCCCTCAAAACAAATGTTACTGCTATCCAGAACAGAAGTAAAATCTGCTGAAGAAGAATTATTTGATTCCCACTAGGTCTCAAAGGTGTCAGCATTTGTACAAAAAGGATAAAATTACAGAAATTTCCTCTAGTACTATTAAGCTGATATTGTATTTATCTAAAATACCATGTAGATTTTAGTAAGTGGCAGTTATGGAGTTAATGCATGTACGGTAGGCAGATGGAAATGATCAACTGTAACATCTCCAAAGGGGCTTTTGTGGTGCATCAGACCAGTGAGTCATGAAATGAGAAATGTTTGTGTGACAGAACCCAGGAGCTTCATACTAGATGAAAGCAAACACCATCAAGTGAGTATTCTTCAGCCTAACACACAGTGAGAGTCACACTGTGGTCACTTGACTGATATTTTTTAAAAGATAGTTCCAAAGTGCTTGGTAGTTAATTTATTCAAGGGTCACAGTTTTCTGTGCAAAACTGTGCCCAAGCAGTTTCAGTTATTGCAGGGGCAATATTAGATGTAGGTGAAGAGACTAAAATGTTATGGCTTTTATGACATTATATATAAAAATTCATGTAGGTTTTTTGTTGGTTGCCTTTGTGCTACAAACATATTCTATATAATTGGTTCAAGGTGAATTTTAGGCTGAAAACCATCATCACAAATTATATGTTAAGAATAATTATTATTATACCACATAATTTTACAATGCTCAAGACAAGTCATGGCATGTTCAGAAAAAGTCATTCTGATGAAGTAAGCCTCAGTCTTGAGCACAAGCAGGATTAGTATGAAGTCCATGGATGTTGCTAGCAATGACAATATTATTTGTACCATTCTGCCAGCCTGCAGTAAACTGAACAGAACAGAAAACCTACCACAGGGTAGGATGAAAGGCTAAATATTGAAGAGGCTTTAGGAAGCTACATGACATTTCTGGAATGATTGTTACAGAAAAGCACTGATGTATGGAACTGATACCAGTTTATATGCCAAAACAGAATCTTTTCTGTCGAACTCTGTAATGTTGGAAGAAGATCCACTAAGGCCCGAGGCTGTGCATCATCCTACATATCAGAGCAAGTGCCAGACCTTAATTTTTACATTATCTTTCATACTATGGCTCTGTGTTCCAACTCAAGATAATCCTTGTTCAAGCAGTTGTGGTAATTAATTCATTTCAATATTGTTTTCTTTGGAAATTTTTTGTTTCATTTCCATTTACAAAGAAAAGAAACAAAACTATGAACTGAACCTTTCAGTCTCCACTAATAGCTGAAGAAGAGTAAGACAAGGGCTCACCAACTGCTTCTGTCAATGATGATGGTCAAACTGCTTTAAGGAGAAAGACACATATCAAAAAAGACAATTAAAACCTCAATATGAGATGTAAGAGCTTTCCTCTTGCCAGTGCTAATTCCTACATTTTAAGCTAATTTTTTCACATCACTTAAAGATGGTTTCTGTTGAGTCCAGAAGTGACTTATATGTATTCTATAGATAGAAGAAATCTATGTCAGACTCAGACACCTTCCCACAACTTGAGTGTAACTAAGAGAACAATTTTTCATAAATTGATAACACTAGGTGAAACTACTCAGTTTTAGATGACAAAATTTTATCTAAATGATCAAAAATCTTTACCAAGTGAAGTGCAATTGGCAAGTTCTACTTGTTTAATTATGCAAGAAATTTATAGAGCATATACGTTTGTTCTGTTCTCTATTTTTTACTATAGTTTCACAAGCTATATTTCTCCTCTTTTTCCTTCATTTTTCAGGGAGTAGACAGGAGTGACCTTCTTGCCTTCATACCTCTGGATGTTTCCACTAGATAGTTAATGTTTATGTCACCTAATCCACATTTTTGGTATCTAAAGAACTCTCTCCAGCAGACAGGAAAGAGACAATCATCCCATCTGCAGCAATGCAATTGGGAACAGGTATACTGAAGTCATTACATTTTTACAACTAAGCAGTTTCAGCCTTTAAATTACCCTCAGTTTCCTCAGTGTCAGTAAGTTCAGAATTTACAGCAGAGCTTGATATAAGATCATCTTTATTATGTTTTGGGGATCCATGGCAGTAGGTAAGATGTTTGTTTATTTGACAAAACAGTCATTTTGTAGCTGTCAGACATATTTCTTAACTTCTCAGTTCTAATGTTGGTATTTCAGGAGCAAAATTGAGGAAGCCTCTGTAGAGAGGGAAAAAGATTCAACTTGACCAGTGCAAAAAGCATATCAGCACCATCTGCAGCTGATTCCTATATATCCATTCAGCAGTACAGCTTATTCACTATGAATGGATGACCTTACTTGAACCTTCCAGAAGATGTAAGTCACTGTCTTGCTTATTTGAAACCTAATTAATCCTAATAGTCTTGGGGCAGTTGCCAGTCAGCTGTTGATTGGGTGAGTTTGGTTTGAATTTTTTTCTCATGAATTTGCAAAAACAACTCAGAATTCTGATGCTTTGGTGCCTCAAGGAGCAATCACAGGACAGTAAAATATGTTTCTTCTAATCCATGCTGGTTACTTCATTTTGTTTAAAGAAAGGCCTTTTGTGAGCATTCATAATTTTATTTCAGTGTACTACCAATTTATATTGTTTCACTGTCACTGGAAGTGAGATACCATAACCTAGTGGACTAGCCATAGGGGTATTCCATACCATATGACATTATGCCCAGTATATAAACATAAGGGAGTTGGCTGGAAGGGGCAGATCTTTTCTCAGGGATGGTCTAGGCATCAGTCAGCAGTGTTGAGCAATAACTTCGTGCATGGCTTGTCTTTTCTTGGGTTTTATTTTGCTCTCATTTTGCTATATTAGTTTTAATTACTATTAATCTAGTTTAGTTATTAAATTCTTCATATCTTAACCCATAAGTTTGTAGTGTTTTGTTTTGTTTTGTTTTTTTTCAATTCTTCTTCCCATTCCACAGGGGAGGGGGCGGGGAGTGAGATAGTGGCTGCATGGTGCTTAGATGCCAGCTGGGATTAAACCATGACAGTCAGATAATATTCTTTAAGTGCAAAGAGTTCCATTTCTTAAAATCCCTGAAGTATTCATCCACTGTCACATTTGCAGACTCCATTTGCCTGCTCTTCACTCTTCACACAGTATCCTATCTAATTTGTTCCAACACTACTCTTAACAAGGAAAGTCAAGCTGAATTTGTTTAAGTTGATACAATAAAAGGTTTTGCTATAGTCCAACTGCTTCATGAACAAATCCTTTTGTGATTAAAAAAAAAAAAAAAGAAAAAAATCAACATCTTACATCAATCTTCTTGGATTATAACATTTGGAATTTTTCAGGCTATATGCTTGTACGAGCATCTTTGAAAATCTTCTTCTTTCACGGTGTTCTAAAGATAGATGCATTAGTAATAAAACCTTATTTGATTAAATAATTAAGTTCTTGTCAGCCATAATTAAACACTAGCTCTTAACAGTACTCTAATTATTTCTGCTTAGATTTCTCAGGTCAGATAAACGGCACTTCTAAAAAATGCAGGGGCTATTAACTAATTTAGCCTTGTGCTTTGTTTACTCCATTTGTTCTAAACTGAGTCTTCGTAGTCAATGGATCTGAGAATTATAAATGCCAACTGTCTCCTGCATCATTCTGGGGCTCTTCCATCCCACCATGGAAATCTCACAGAAAAAAATAGAAGAGATTCAATAGATGTTCCTCTGCTTTTTAATAGGTGTAGTCTCCATAGAAGAGGCTAAGTCTGCTATATACAAAAATAAATGAACGTAAGAGAATCGAAAGAAAAAGATTTTAGGCAAGATGCACTTTTTTTTTTTTTTTTTTTTTTTTTTTTTGCACAGCATTGGCCTGATAAGGTATTTCAGGAAGTTCTATCTGATCACATTTTATCAGCTTGAACAGCAAAAAAATTTGGGATATAAAAGGACCTTGATAAAGGTGACTGACCAGTTCAAACTTAAAAAAAAAACCAAACTCAATTTTCCAAGCATGAATCTTTCAGTACAGCCACAAACAATACTCCAAGAAACTGTTAATATTATAAAAGATTTCCTATCTTTTTTGGGAAAAGCTAAATTTCTTGAGATTTTCAACATCACAAGAAATATGGGTGCATCCTTCAGTGGATGGAATAGATAGAATATAACATCAATAAGGTATAAAATTAGGAAGCAGAAGAAGAAAGAATCCTACAGTTAAAGCACAGATAATGATTCATGGGTAGAGGTGCCAAAATGCTGTTCCCTCAACTATGAAAGTTCTGTTTTGCTGTGTGAGTGTTAAAGTTATGATGAATCATGACTCAATTCCAGGAAGCAAGTTGAGCAGACGTGAGTTTAAAGTTGGATTTCAGACTCTCCTATGGCTAAAAAGGTGCATGTTGCAAATCTTTACACTCCTCCAGCTGCATTTTATTCCAACTGACTTGTGAACTTGTAAGCCAGGAGAAACAACCTTGTAGATGTCTGTCCATCTACAAGCACAACTGGGCATTCTTTCTTGACAGGGTGCTGTGGTGAGCTAAAGAGCAAATAAAACAACCATGATAACAAGATCAGATTAATTCCAGGTGCTGTTTCTTCCGCTTCTCTCATAAACATAAGGCATGGTGTTTTTTGCTTATGAACATTATATGAATATTAACTAGAAATACTGTTCAGACTGCTGAATATTAATCTTCAGTATTTAACAAGGGAATTTAAAGCCCTTTCATTCCAGATGGCACAAATTAAATCACCTGCTCTTACATGATATATTAATCACAGGACAGTGATATATGGAGTAAATATGGTGAAAGTATAATCTCAAAAGGTAAGAAATGGCCATGAAAGAGATAGCAAATTTCCATAAGCTAAAGCGATGGACTTCTCTTAAATTTTGTCTTCCAAGAGGAGAATTTCTTTTTATAAAGTATGTTTTTACAGTAGTCATTCCTCTAATAAGGTAGAAATAATTACTTAATTCAACATTTGTCTCCCATCATGTACAAGTGGCTAGGACTGGAGCTTTCCTGAGCTTTAAACCATGCAAGCTCTAAAGCTCACTGCCATGGCTCTGAGACCAACCAAATGGCAGGTGGGTGAGTCACATGAGCTCCTACACATCATGTGCTAGACCCAGGATGAACAAACCTGGCATTGGACCAGTGAGCAATTGATTTGTCTTAAGAGTTTCAGAAAAGTTTGATTAGCTGGACTAGCGCAATCACCTTTTGTGAAAGAAATCTACCATTTTCATTTGTGTCTGCAGGCTTGAGAGGACTTTGCTTGTAATAACTGAATCAGATCAGCGAAACAAAATTTATCCAAGAACCACTGCAGAGCATTTATATTTTGGAGACATTGATTTGCTGTCTTCATTCCCCTTTGCTCTCCCGTTCTTCTCCCACTTTTTATAACTGTTGAGTGATTTTTCCACCCATTTTGCTAAAATGAAACTGTGTCTGGTTAGGTTGCCAAGTTGTTCAATATTCTTCTCTGTCTTATTTTTATCTGAATATATCTACACATGACACTTGGCTGGAGGAAGAATGGTCATTTGGGGAGGGAAAGCTCTTAGAGAGGATGGAAGGAAACACACTGTGTTCTCTTGTTTTGTCCTTCCTATTTATTTTTATCTTTGTTTTCTTTTACTGTGGAGACACACTCAAAACTTTTGTAAGAAGTTTCAGGGACCCATGACCAGCACTGGGAAGCAGAGAAAGTTGTGAATTATGTCAGCAGGCAGAGATGAGACAGGAATCACTTGGGAAGAAGAAGATCCAATTTAGTTCAGAAACATAGCCTAGATTATGGACAGATCTTGATGGAGAAACACCTCTGTGAAAGAGCATGCCCAAGTCAAAAGTTAAAAATAAATGGACATGGATGAAGCCTTTTCACTTAATCGATTGAAGGGCAAAGCCTCCATTAGACAGTCAAGAGAATGGTGCTCACTTACTTCCTACCTACTTAGTTTACTCATCCCACCAATTTTGCAACAGCTACATCATGTGGAAAAAAACTGTTTTCTATCCAGAGTTGTCCTGAGGTCTGCTATTATACACTGTGCTGTAATGGAATGTGAGACAGTTAAAACTTTCTGAGAAAGCCGTCTAAAGACTGAGAAAAATTCCTCAGTAATTTGTAACATCCTGCAAATAAATTATGGACTTCTTTGAACAATAGTAAGTCTTATGTGGGGTCTTTTTTCTTTTTAATAAGAGGCATTGTCTGACCCCCGACCCTTTAAATTATTAGATACTGAAAGGGAACAGAAATTATTATTTTTAAAAAATAAATATATATATATTTATGCA